>JAWRVF010001136.1:0-105045 GCA_036785485.1 Physcomitrellopsis africana
TTTTACTATGTAACCCCCTCTTTTTTACTATGTAAACAGCCCCCTCCTTTTACTACATAGACTCCCCCATGCCACATACCTCCATGTACACATGTCAAAAAAATAAATAAATAAAGAAAAAAAGCTTTAATTTTAAATCATGATTCTTATTATATTTATTACTTTAATATCAACATTTGATATATCCTTATCTATTTGTATCCTAAGGCACCATATTATCTCAATCTTTAATTCTTTGGTCCTTGCAAATCTTTGTCAAATTTATTATTAGAATAATAAAATCATAAAAAAAAGTTTTATAATTGTTATTATTTTTCAATGTCAAATAAATAAATAAATAAAATCTCATTCAAAATCAAATCTAGTTATTTTTTTGTAGGGGTGTGTAGCATAGGGGGTGTCCATGTAGTAAAACGGGAGTGTCCACCTAGCAGTTCCCACAATTTATATGTAATTCTTGTTCATTTGATGCTTCACAATAAATCATGTTCAAACCTTTTTTGAAAGTAAAATTTTAAGTTGTTTTGAAGTTATAATTTTCCACCAAGATCCCATGTGCTTTTGCTCCTAAAATCAAACACTAAGAATTAACTCCATATGATTTACATTTTAAAATAAATAAGTTGTGATTCAATATAAATTAGAATACAAGCTGTTAAAAACACATTTGCTGTTTTAGTTAAGAATTAATCATAACATGATGTTGGAAGAACAATTTGTGCAAAATACTTGTTCAGTGCTATGTTATTGGTTTAAGCAAAAAAAATCATTTCAAAAAACAATTTTGCATACAGTTCCTTATATATATATATATATATATATATATACATATACAATGAATTTTACCTTCAAGTAAAGTGTATCTAAAGTTTGTTGAAAAGAAATGAAGAAAATAATTTAATAATAAAATGTAAGATACAGACATACATATAACATACATGTGTGTATGCATATAGACAGATATATATATATATATATATATACACATGTGATGTTGCACACAATTGATTATTGAATTTCAAACATTACCATTATTGATTTTATTATTGAATGCATTCATTTGTGTATGTAAAATTTAAACAACTATCCTGTATGTTGTAAACATGAGTCATTGTCATATTTGTAGATACAAATGCATAAATATACTCTATTTTTACAAATAAAAATAATGAATTGCACTTAAAACCCAAATTATTTGTACCACACCATAAATCTTCCCAGACAAAATTCAATGCTGTAAAAAATTGTCATTACCTGAATACAGCTAGACATTACCATTTCCCTCACATTTCAATGTGCACATACTTAAATTTTCAAAAATGAAAGAAAAAAAATCTTGCTGAAAGAAAAAAAGAAAAGAAAAAAGGTAAAACCCTAAAAAAGCCCTATTAAAAATTTTATAAAATAACAGAGAACGGAAGGATGGCTTCTTCGACGTCGTGGTGGTCGTCTTCTTCGTTTTCTTCATGCCCAGCAACTGTTGTTGAAGTCGAGCGTGCACTGGCGAATACTCAGAAACCCATACACTCACAGCTCTAAAGGGCTCAATTCGCGTACCCTGCACACGCCATGAAGCATGGCTCCAAGCTACAGATTCTGAAGTACCCTGTTATCCAGCCTGTTGCCTCGTTATCTTGATTCAACCTGATACAATTTGCTTTCGTTCTGTCGCAACTGGGGAAAAAGCTGTCTCGCGAATTCAAACTGTTGAATCTACCACGGAGCTGCAGAGAGACGCCCACGGTGTTATCCCACATGACCCAGAGGTTGTAGAAATAGTTGCTACCCTTCGTTTCCAGATCTTTGAGCAAGCAGCTGCTGAGATTAATGGCGTGGTTTTCTGTCAGTAGCATAATGGAGAATATGGGAGCTCCACGAAGAGGCTCAAGGAAACGGTTGGCTCAGAACCTTTTGGATGCCGTGCACATCATCATGTGGCTTCGTCTGAGGGCAATGTCAGGTGACGAGATGTTGAAAAACATTAGGGCTTGGTGCTCCAATGCCTGGCCCCTCTCTGACATTGGGAAACCAGGCTGCTTTCTTGTCTGAGTCTGTTTTTTGGCCACGCACTGTTGCTGCAGCAAAACCCAGGTGGTAACTTCGGCTTCGGAGCTGCGTGACGTCTCTCGCAAGTTTGGGTTTGCTGACAGGTTCTAGAGTTGGTTCTAGAGTTGGCACAGCGATGTTCAGTTCTACCCAACGGACCTGATCATTCCAATCCCCCACATCGTTGCTCTGGGGGCAGTGACAACAGGGCTGCCGATCAATGTCACTGTAACATATCTTTTTCATGGAATTATTCACAATGTTTATATCTCTTTCAGCGCAGTGCACATTTGCGTATATAGATGCTCTGATATTGATATTACGATTTCTAATGTTCTATCACCAGTTTTGTTGTTGTTGTTGTTGTTGTTGTTTTTTTTTTTTTTTTTCCTTTCTTTTCCTTCTTATTCTTTTGTAGAACAAATAGAAATGAATTACATAGCTGAAAAGAAACTGCAAGATCTACAATAAGCAACAATGATGTTTCTTTAATCAAGGCCTGTGATGGATTGTAAGAAAGTTGTTGGTTTTAGTCAAGGATGATAAATATTATTTACAGATATATAGTTCCAACTATCTTAAGATCTATTTTGGAGCTAAAGTTAAATATATTATTGTATCTCATAGTGAATCAAAGGGTTTGATGAAGATTTTTTTGGTGTATAGATTTTGTTTGCTTTTGATTTTGACATTTAATCATACTTTTTTTTTTAAGTGATCAATCATATCAATCTATACAACCACATCTTTTATCTTATTCATAGATTATTACTAAATATTAGGTTGTTTTATTTTTAACATGTTATCTATAAAACCATTCCTTGGATGATTCATGATGTTGTTGAACACCTCCAAAACCTTTGTAATATATCTTTGTAAAAACAATAAGATTTTTAACTTATAATAATCAATATGGAGTCTTGCATTGTATGGCAAAACTTATTAATTATTTCTAATACATACTATTATGTATGTTGAGCAAGATTGTATCTTTAAAAACAATGCATCATTGTTTCTATGTATTAATAAATACTAAGACATATAAAAAAGTATATATAAGTCATTGCGTTAAATTTTCTTTACCAAGAGTTTATTATATTCTATAATGTCAAATGGACCAAATGGATGTTCTAATTTTGGCCTATAATTCATCCTACTAAAAATTAGATAGCACATAAGATTTTAGAAGCTATTGAGACATTAAATATTTGTCTTTTGTGATATTAAGCACTACCAATTATTCTTTATGCTAAGTAGAATATTATAGAAAATCTTTACATCTTATCTACCTATATTAGAATGAATTATAATAAATATTTTTAATTCTTTTAAAATAATACTATATTACAAATTTTTAGGATTAGAGTCTTGTTTTGAAGAATACTTTCTATTTATCTTAACATAGAGTATAGTTGCCACTCCTTCAAGAGCAACAATAATATATGGTTTATTACCTTTGTCTCTTCCAATTGATATAAAGGTATTGATTATATCTATTTTACCAAATTACAATGGAAAAAAGAATTTAGAATTTTAGGTTGATTTTAAATATTCATTAATATACATATGTAATAGTTGATACTCTTTCAATAATTCTAATGCTATTAAACTTATATTATATTTTGCACAAGAGAGATCTCAAAAAAAAAATCATCTTCTAAATGGTAAATTCTAACATAATCTAATGCTAAGTAAAAATAATTCAAATCATACAAGATGTTCTACCAATGAGTTTATAATCTTTAAAGAAGTGTACATTAAATTAATTTTTTATAATCCATAAATTTAAATTCTTTCATAAATTATAGCTAAGGCTTAAATTTAGAAAAGATTAGACACCAAACATTACAAAAAGTAAACCAACTATTATTATAAAGTATTTAAACTTTGTCTTACATAAAGAAGTGGTTACAATATAAAAAAAATGATTATGTATGAGTATTTAATACTTCTTATTTAGAAGTTGAAGGACGTACATATATAAACTTAACCAATTCATATCATACTTTATCAATTCTTATTCATTATTTGGAACCCATTGACTAACAACAAGCAGACAAATATTTTATTCTTCATTTAAAATCTATGTATTCTCTTTTAAATTTGGTAATTAAAAAATATATATTAGAATATATATTTCAAACTAGAATCTTTTAATATCTAAGAAAAGATGATATATTTTTCTAATAACTTATTCATGGCTACTTTTGGATCAATTAGACCAATGTTTCTTTTTAATATAATATGTAGAATATATCAACTTTGTATAACTTTCATAGATATCACATATCTAAAAATAATTATATATAAGTCCTTTAATACAAGAAATATGAGATATTGAATATATTAACATAGAAGTGAAATAATATATTGTTAAAAATAATATTTAATAAAAAATAGGATATTTTTATAAAAAAGAAAAAAAGAAAAAAATATTTTATTTAAATTTTAATATTATATTTTATTTAGAAGTTTTATTATAGAAAAATATATCTAATTAAAAATAATTATATAAAATTTATAAATATTTTAAAAGAACAAAGATCCTTTTATCTCCACATATATTCTTTTGAATCTTCTATTGGTTTAAATCTTATCAAGATACTTACTAATTTAATAATAATAATCTTGAATTACAGATTTAGAAATATTTATATATATATATATATATATATATATATATATATTTGATAAAATTCAATTTCTTTAAATATCATAGTTGATTACATTGAAAAAATGCATCAAACCATTGGATTTTTGTAAGTAGGCTTAACCAAGACAAAACAATTTAAATACCATGTACTCTTTAATTGTCTTAAATGCACCTCAAACAACAACCAAAGTACAATAAAATTTTAATATTATTAAAATTTATAAACTATTTTTAGATTAATTATTTTTTAAATATATTACTTAAGTAAGTAGAAATAATTAGTGGTAAACAAAAATAGATTAGGAAGATATACATATTTTTTGAAGAAAAATTAAAGTAATTTCTTAGATGTACATTAGGCTTTTTGTTGCACCAAATGGCTATAGTAACTTTGCTAAGAAGTTTTTTACTTCCAAGAAGCCACAACATAATTGTCTTACAAGTTAGACTTTTGATCCACAAGTCTAATGGTTTCTAAAAATCTTGTATATGACATTCTTGTTAGGTAGTATATATATAAGTAAGATTGGGACCATCTTCAATCTTATTAGTGTCTTTCTTGTATTCTAGTCTTAATTTAAGACTCTTGAGTTCCTTTGTATTTATCAATAATCACTTTAGTCATTATTATTTTATTTTATAATATATTTCTTCTTAGTTTTTTTTTTCTTAATGATGTTGTTTTTTTATAAGTTCATATAGATTCATTTATTTGACAAATATTTTGTACATTTATAATATGTTTTGTTGCTTTAGAATTAATTTTATTCCATTCTTCTCTATTTTATTTTTTTATAATAAATTAACTACAATTCTTTGATAGACATACATTATAATAGATAAATATTTATATTATTTCTAATATATATATATATATATTTAAAATTTAAAATATATAAATTTTTTTTTTATAAAATTTTATATATATATATATATATATATATATATATATGCTTTGTTGAGTTTATATCTATAGTAATTGTGTATTTTATTCTATATAAGTTATTTGTTATTTTTGTTATTATTATTTTTATTGATGGTTTTTATTTTTATTTTTATATTTTTGAAATTTAATATTAGATACTAAAAATGATGTTATATAAAAATTCTAATTTTTTTACTTTCTTTCTTCTTGAATATCTTGTATTATATACATATATAAAAAAATTTATAAGTTAACATTTGTGAAAGTGAGGTTATTCATATTTTAGATAATTTTTTTTATTAATATATTTTTAAAAATTAATATATTAACTTTTTAAATTAATATTTTTATACTAAAAATATATTTAAAATTTTAAGATCATTAAAATCCTACACATTATAGCCAAAAAAATAGGACTTTATAATATATAGATAAATTGAAGATTTTGTTTTATGATATTGGCTATATTGTTGGATAAGTTAGATATTTCTATTGAATAAAATTGGTTGTTTTTAGTTTGGAAGAAAATCAATATCTCGTAAATTTAGTATTTTAAATGTTATTGGTACTAATAAATAATTTATTACTTTTTAATTGAATAGAAGAAATAAAAAGACCAATATATATATATATAAATTAATTTTTTTTTATAAACTATATTTATTTTTAATAATTAAAAGATTTAAAAATATAATTTCTTAAAGTAAAATGAGATATATTTTTCTTTTTATGTTATATAGCATATTTATTAATGAGCCAATAATATTCCAATATCTTAAAGCATTCAAATTTATTAGATTTAATAGATAAATTCTTTTTTTATCTAAATTTTAAAGAACATTTGACTCATTTGATACTTAAAATAAAAATAAAAATATGGACTTAGTTTTATTAGCAATGGAACTGCTACCAATTTTTATAAAATCAAATTTAAAAAATAAAATTTAGCACTATATTATCATAATTACTTCTATATGTTTTGCAATATAATTAAATGTACCATATTTATAATTATAATTATATGTTTTGCTTTATAATTATATTTGAAGTTTGTGTTTAATATACCAATTTTTTTTTTATTTATTTTTATTTCTTATAACAGCAATGATCAAGCCTTATAGAAAAATAGAAAGAACAAAGTTAATTTGCGATTTGCTTCAATAAATTTTGGACTTTATTATTCTGACTTGTAGAGAAAGTTTAAATGCATTAAGATACTAATGAAGTATTATTGATAAGTAAATTAGTTTAATTTGGTTGAAATAAAACTAGAGAGATACCTCATTTACAAGACAATCTTATTTAAAAGAGTATTATATATATATATATATATATATATATATTTAATACTACAATAAGATGTATAATTAGTAAATATTTATAAAGATTTTGTAGTGAAGTATCTTTGCAACTTTTTACTTAGTTTATGCTCATACCACCTTGTGGACCTCTTCTTATCAAATTTTCTTATATATATATATTTTTCTTCTATCTAAGCATTACCATGATAAAACTATGGTGTAAATTTATACTTTTTTAATTAATTTATTTTGACTTTAGATAATTTATATTATTATTTTATATCTAATTTCTATTATTTTTGGTATTAAGATTAATATAAAATTATAAAGCATTAAAACTTGTTGACTAATTATATTTATATTTAAAATATCTATTTATTATGCTCATTGTTGCTCAATCTCTTTTAATATTCAAAAATTTTATTAAAAAATAATTTATTTAAGAATATCTAAGCTATTAGAATGGTTATGGTTAAAAAATTATTATTTATTTTTTTAAAATAATTGTCCTAAAATTAAAATTTAAAAAAGTTAAATTTTAATTTTTAATTTTTTTAAATTATAATAAAATATTTCTAAACAATAAATATTCTTATTCTAATATTAATTTCTAATAGTAGAATTTAATACTATAAAGAAGTTATTATATTTGATCTAGAGTAATAATACTTTAGTATTGAATTACTCACCTTTAAAGATTGCAAAGATGGATAGGACTTTAAGCTTGTTAATATTCTTCTACATTTCTTTATTATTAAATATTAATTACTAATTTATAAATAAATATAAACATAAAATTAAAAAAAATTAGAAGTAGATATTTAGTAGATAATATTTATATTAAATAAATAATTAAAATATTCAATTTATGCTACTAACATACTTTTCAAAGGTTTGTCTAGTCTATGAGCTCTAATTCTAACTTGGTTGCTGTGACCAACTCTCTAGCATTCATGAACATAATATTCAAACAATTGATTATTTGTCTTTGTTATATTTTAGGCACTAATACACCTATTTTTTCTAAGATCTTTTGATAATCTTAAGCAATGTTCTTTGACCTCAATATAATATACAATGATATCTGACACAATAATATACAAAATAATCTAACTAACCACTAAACATGTCAAATTTTGAATCTAAAATCAAAGCAACTTCAAAGTATAAAAGTAGCTTAAACCACATTATTGTGTACAAAATTGTAGACATCAATGTGTTTTTGTAAGAGCTCAACCCAAGTACTCCCTCTATTAATATTAAGTAAACTTCCAAAGAAATTGTGTTAAAAAAGAAAGCATGTTTTGAACAAAAAAAAGTTTGTATCAATTAGTCCAAATGCGAATGAAATGAAAGCTTTGAAGAGCACATTTCATGATACCATGTTTGTTTGGAGGTAGAAATACTGATGGTGTTGTGAATTTTGACTACAATAGTGACTGTCAAAAAGTGAGGCAGCAGTTTCAGAACTGAAGAATGTGCAAGAGTGGGTACGAGATTATCACGACTATGGTGGGAGAAGATCACAGAAGTTTCATTGACTGGAACTGGAGTTGCTACCCTTGCGTCGTCCTTCACTCCTCAGTTTACACTTGTTGCAAAACTTTTATGGCAGCAGAGTTGGAGAGTTATTGCAGCATACGATGCCATCTTAACTTGTACCCAATTGGGCCGAGATCTGATGCCAGGTGATGCCAAAAGTATGGGATTGTAAACAGGGGCTTGAGCCTCCATCTGAGAAGCCGCACTCTCTTTCTCACTCGGAACAGTGGAAGCCTCGGCCTGGAGCCAATACAGAAAACACACTATATATTTACAAAACTGACATCTGATTACAAAGGAACAAAAAACCATAACTGCGATGAGTTGACTTGTGTTAACTAATGGTCGGAAAAAAACAGAGATATTGGGATTTGATTACTTGCAGTGTCTCGAATAGCAACTTTGCAGAGTCTTTTTTCATCTCGTCCTTGTCTGCTTCTGGACTTTTTTTCTTCGGGACCTGCATCAGCAAATAAAACGCAACTGACATTTTGTCTGTCTGCTGGGACAGACCTTTTGGAGATGTCGTAAATGAACAATTTGGTGATTACGTGTTCATTTTAAGAAGTTTTGTTGTTGTTGTAGTTGTTGTTGTTGCGTAGAATCGTTTTCCTTGCAGACTGGATCTTCTCAAAGATTGCAATGCGCTGAGATATGTACAGGCTTGGATTGTATCAAGAAGGGGGTGATTTCTTCATAAAATCTCCACTACAAAAATTTCGTGCAAGACAACCGGCCCAAACGCTTTTTGCACTTCTAGTAAAATATGCTGCGCCGGTTGCAACTCCTGGCTCTTTCTTTGCTTTGCAGACAGCTACTCGCTTAGAATTCTACAGCTTTCGGACATCCGGTATCGTAATTATCGCCACCATGTCCTATGACTATGCCGATGAATTCCATCTTCGCAGCTAGATCATATGTGATTCTGCTTACTCCTTGTACGTTTCGGTGCTTTGTGAGAATTTTGAGGATTGTGGGTTGATGTCTTGGTTTGTCGGGAGGAGGTTAGTGGTTGAGAGGTCGAAGGGTTCTTTGTTTCAACTGTGTGCTGGATCAAGTGAGTGCTCCCGGGGATTTATTCAAATGCCAGGGGACGTGTGAAATGGATCGGTTGTGGGGTGGTAGTTTTTGGCACGGAATGCGGCCTGATCGGAGTTGGAAAGCTTGAGAAGTCGCTGGACAGCATGGGTTTTTTCGTCCTAGAGATAGAAGTCGGAGTAGGGTGTTTTTCAATCGTGTATTTCGGTTGATGGTGGTTCCACATGCACGGACGCTGCACTCGAAAGCAAGATACTCGTGATGAGGTCCACTTGGGGAGGAAGAGAGACGCTTGCCACTACTTGATCACGATTGTTTTCGACTCGTGCCCCTGATCTTGGGGTGGGAGTGATCACAACCGAGCAAGTTGCTCAAGGGAAGCACCTGTCAAATTAAGAAAAATCTGATGAGGCTAAAGTAGTTTGACTCTGAAGGGCGCCCTGGATAGAGTTTATCCCAACTTTTATAGCATCCTATTTGTAGATGGTGTGGACTGCACTACTGCAAGGGCATTCAGTCGGCATCGATTCTTCATCAAATTTCGATCATAGCACACACCAGGAGGTTGACATACCTTAGGGCTTCCAATCTTGGACTATGATCTGCAATGCAATTATCTCCTAGGCCATAATCTGGTCCCTAATCTCTATTGGCAAGTTTGCGCTCCGGTCGTTGTGGTGCTTTCGACTCTTTGGGTACCTCTCCTAAGTCATTATTTTAGTCATCGAGTTCCTCAAGGTGTCGAAGAAACATTAACTCGACAGAATTTGGCTTATAGCAAGGGCCCTCAAGGGCCACACTTGCGAAGAGGATGTCTTGGACCGCGAATCCTTGAGCATCGGTGTTCGTTGTGCATTTTTCGTTACCCTTCAAATGGTTTAGTGACACGTCGATCTGGCGAAGCTAAATTTAGATCGAGTGCATGCAGTGTTCTTTTACGAATTTTCAATCTGTCGATGTGTTATTGGTTCTATTTTCCGAGTGAATTATTTAGGCTCTATAATTGGTTCTAGTAACTAGATACGAGAGTTAGCTTCCTCCAGGCCACCATTGCCCGCAGGAACCTCTATATGTTTTAGAAAACAATGGATATTGTATGAGCGTTTGATTAATTTTTTGGAGATTCAGAGATGGAGGGACCTCTGCGCCGCCTTGCTTGGTCAATGTGAAGCTCTGGACAACTTTCTGTCCATTTGGTCGAAATTTTTCGATCAGCATTTACGTATTCTTGCCAGGGAACAAATCCTGCATGTTTTACACTGATCCTTCTCCTGGAAACGCTCTTTTGTCACAGGAGCAAAGGCCAGTTGACGACAGGAACATCTGATCTGTTCAAGGGCGAGGCTAAGTGACGAATGATCCATTTTCCAGGCATGTGGTTAATGAACGATTGCAACTACAATTCGAAAACTTGCATTTTAAATATACGTTTGCACGTTTGATAGCAATCACTGTCGCGCAATCAGTCTTCTTCAGTGGCGGCTTCCAAGTATTTACCACTCAGTATCAATCTCTTATCACGTTTTTTAGGATCCAAGAATTTCGGCCAACCTCAGGATTACACCAAAGCCATTCCGGATGCCGTGAACCTGGTCGTGGGAATATGGTGCAGGATCTTTAAATTGTACTCAAGTAAGACAGCTTTGAACAATACTTCTCTACAATGGAGAAGTCCGCCGAGAAGGAAAGCTCAAGGCGGAGCTGGCCCTGGAAAAAGAAGTCGCATGACAAAATTTCCGCTGCACCAGAGCTTGGACCCTCCACACTCCCCTCCAAATCAAATGACAATCAGCAGGTGTGAAAATCTTGCAATGCAGTACTACTACAAATTTAATGTGCCAAGGATGTAGGTTTCATTCTTCTTTAAGGAATCTGGAAACATTACCTGTTATCTAGAATGTGAGATATTGTAGTACTTCGGGTATGGTGATTCACCTCTCGAATGTGATGGACGTGGGAAAATTCCAGATATGGGAGTATCAGCCTACAGACCTGCCAAGCCATCAGCGAAAGATTTTCTCGATGAAGTTCTCAATGCAGCAAGACCGCAATCGAATGGTAACTGATGAGGCCAAGGCTCAGAGATTGCAATCAGAGGAGAGAGCCGAAATTCTCGCGGATAAGCTTTCCAGCGCACTTGCTGATATCACCGCAAAAGACAATCTTGTCAAGCAACACGTCAAAGTTGCTGAAGAGGCCGTGTCTGGTGTGTTTTCCCTGGTTGTAGCGGGGAACCATATGAGAGTGATTTGTTTCGATTTTGTCATTTGTTGCTGACGGTGCCAAATATGACGTTATTGATCTGGTCCGAAACATCTCATAATTTTGGAACGGCACAGATCAGATTAGCATTGTTACTGGGCGTGGATGAGACGCACAAATGGATAATTGTATCAATCATTGTTTGTTTTTTTTTTTCTCTCAGGTTAGCATTAAATAACCAGAAAACGTTGATATTTGGTTATCTTGTTTTTCAGGTTGGGAGAAGGCCGAAGCAGAAGCGGTGTCATTGAAAGCACAACTAGATGCAGCTCTTCAACAGAAACTGGCCACTGAGGATCGAGTGGGTCACTTGGATGGGGCTTTGAAGGAGTGCATGAAACAGCTGAGGAATATTAGAGAGGAAAATGAACAACGCATTCATGACACATTGTTGATAAAATCACGAGAATATGACAAACTCCAAGCGGACATGGAAGCAAAGCTCGCAGAATCTTCTCATCTTCTGGCTCAGACCCATTCTGAGCTCTTAAAATCAAGAGCAGAAGTTACCGCTCTTGGTCATGCCTTACAGGTGAGAGCTTCAGCGCATTTTGTATTGGAATCTAAAGCACAGCACATCGTGAGGCATGATTACAGCGCTCAATTGTATTAAAAGACTAAATACATACGTCTGTCTGAGACGTTCAGGAACGTTCAAAAAGTATATCTGCGATTCGTGAGGTCAAAGGACTTGCCGAGACCGAGATAAAAGTACTCCAGGTATGAGATAAAAATATTCGAACAAATTTTTGCCTCGCTGAATGCTTCAATAATTCCCATCTTTCACCTCTTTTTAGAGGAAGACCTCATTGGTGTTTTGGCAGCCGTGTATTACAGCACATCTAAGATTTGATGAAACTAGTTGATATTATCTATTGGAGATGCTTATCCTTACCTGAGTGAATGAAGTTGAATACTTGAAACACAGCAGAAATAACTTGCGCTTACATCCTTTTCAAATGATTATAGATTTGTAATGTGTTCAATTTAGGTGAGGCTGGAGACGATGGAGAAGGAAAATTCGCAACTTAAGTACGAGGTACATGTCCTCAACAAAGAGCTCGATATCCGTAGCCAAGAGCGCGAATACGAACGTAAGGCGGTGGACATGGCATCTAAACAACATCTGGAAAGTGTGAAGAAAATCGCCAAGCTTGAGGAAGAATGCAATCGTCTTCGTCTCTTAGTACGCAAAAAACTTCCAGGTACCTCTTCTACCTCTTGTCACCTCAAAGGCTTTCGCTTGCACACTTGTAACGATGTACAGATAGAACCATGGGCTGAACTGATCGACATATTTATAGCATCTTAGAAGAGAACATAGTAACTACATCTGTCGTGTGCCCGCAGTGAACATGTCACTATGGTGACATTGTTTGAGTTTGACATATCTTCAAGTTTGTGACGGTGAAATGCGTTGAACATCTGATTTTGATTTTAAGACATTAGACGTTGACATGTAGTTGATTTGATTGCATTCTGCAGGTCCAGGAGCAATTCAAAGAATGAGAATGGAAGTTGAGGGTGTGTCTAAAGAGCCAGCTGATAGGAGGCGCAGGTCTATGAGCCGTAGTGGTAGCCAATCGGATCTGTCAGTTGCAAGCAACACTATGCAAGAGAATGAACGGGATGGGCGAACTTACGAGGCACAAATGCTGGCTGAGCGAGTGGTGGCCATGGACGAAGAGATAAACATGCTGAAGGAAGCCCTCACACAAAGAAATGCAGAGCTTCAGTCTGCTCGTCTCATGAGCTCAGAAGCCACAACCCATCTCTCCGTTGTGGAGAAAGAACTCAAAAGGGCTAAACAGCAAAATGGTGCTGGTTCCATCTTTCAAAATAAATTTCTTTGTTGAGGGTTTTTTAATGCTCAGCGTATCAATCTATAGAATTGATATCTCATTTATTTTTGGAAAGATTTTCGCAAGTTGAAAGCAGATGTGACGATGTCCCTCTTTAACGTCCGTAGACATAAAATCATCCTTGACATCCTTGCAGATGCGTTAGATAGCGCCAGTGCACCAGCCAACGGCTTCTCCGAGTTTACAAGAAAGATGAGTGGTTCATTATCTGACAGACCTAGTGACTCTGTCAAAGCAAGAGACTTTGAGAAGTTTGAGCTCATGGATGACTTTGCGGAGATGGAGCGTCTCGCCATGAGTGCGACCCTGACAGAAACGCAGAGTACTATGCCAACGACGCCAACGGACTTGGTTCAGAACTTGGAGGATGCCTTGAAGGCCAAAACCCAAGACTTACGAGTTGCCGATCAGATATGCCAGGACCTGAGGACGAGGTTGAAAGAAACTGAAATAGAACTCAATGCCCTTCGTTCCCGGAATGCAAACAGTGAGACCTCCATGATTGGTTTGCAAGAACAATTGGCTCTATTTTGCAAGCGAGAGCGACGAAGAAGTGGCAGGCAGTCGAAGAGGCTCTCTGGCTACTCATTGAAAGATATCTTGGGGAGGGCTAAGAGAAATGAAGATGCAACAACTTCAGAGGCTAGCTCGTTAGAAGGGACGATGCATGACGAACAAGCCTTTATTTCAGATGCTGAGTCGAAGGTTTAGGCTTTTCTTGCTACATATACTATGCGTGATCGTCGTGAATGAGTACTGCTTTTTGACAAAACTCACTAGTTTGTTGTCATGCACGACACTCGCTATTTGCAAATATTACTGAGATGTTAAGGAATTACCATCAGAACTTTTACTGTTTGAATTGTAACAACTGCTCGGTAGCAATGATTTCTTCTTCAATTGTTCATGTATGGTTCTTATGATGTGTCCTGTTTTGCAGGCTGACAGCACTCATTTGGAGCTTTCAATCGCAGTTCGCAAGATTGTCTATGTTGTCGAAATGCTTTATCAGGCAACTGGGTACAGTTGCACCTCATCTCTCATGAGCCTGCCGAAATTGGCAACTAATGAAATCTCACTTCGATTGAATTGGCGAAATCATGAGTTGAAGACTATTTTGCGTAATCTGGCGCATGTGAGCAACATGTTGTTGCAAGGACAAACTGATTTTATCGATTTTATAGATGAGGTGGGAACAGTCTTGGGTTATATTGTGACCCTAAAGCCGCTGGGAAGCTGCACTTCACCGGTAAAAGGTGAAATCTCACGGGAATCAGCTAATAAAGATCTAAAGTTCCCGAGGGATCTTTCGGTAAGGACAAGTGGGGAGCTTGGGCGTCTCGAGTCGGAGAAGGCGGGCATCTCTACTCAGTTGGAAATAAATTATGAACACGTTGGATCTCTAAGACTGCCACAAGAAGAAAACCCGGTGCTCACTCACAAAGTTTCGCAACTTCAAATACCGACAGATCCTGTAAGATCTCTCCTAATGTTTACATGCATGAATGTCTTTGTATTGTTGTCAATTGCACAGTTCCTTCCAGAATCACGACAACAAAAATGACACGCAATGTGCATTCTTTTCTAGTGATATGTCCTACAATTTGCAGGGCATGTTTCTGCTTGATAATCATCACCGCAAATAATGTATTACATTTTATTACAGCATGGCAATGATCCTACAACGCCCAAAACCAAGGAAGATGATATGATTGAAGAAGAGCTAATGGCGCTGTCATCTCCGAATCCTGCACTCCGAGCTGCAAGTGGAGAGCTCACAAGATTGCGGGATAGAGTGGCTGGCTTGGAAAGGGAGCTTCAAGGGGAACGACAGCGAAACCAAGGCGTTGCTGCCAAGATAGGAGACGTGCAACATCAAGTTCAGAGGTAAAGGTTCTTGCCACCTTTGTGTGCGGCGTGTTGGGTGAGCTCGTACTCAGCGTCTTTACCTGATATCTGTCTATGTTCCTTAATATCGCATATTGGAGTTAACAGACGAATGCACTTGTTGCGAGTCAAATGAGACTAAACCACAAAGAACGCTCCCTCTAAAATACTTCTACTGACACAAAAATTTATATGCTTCAATCTTTGCAGGCAAGGCAACGCCGTCAGCAGGGAAATGTCAGGTGGATCACATGGGGATCTGTCCAGTCACTCGACCTCCGAAGAAGATGAAGATTCTAAGCCTGAAAAGGTACCTCGTTTTGACACCCATGTTGGCGATGACAATTTATATATGAATCTACGAAGTTAGGCGAGATACAGGAACTTGAAAGCCGTAAATGAAGCCGAATACAATAGGTGATCAACGAATCTGTAGACAACGAGGGTTAAGGTAGCCTTGATTATTCCTTGGTTACATTCTCCGGAAGTATAATTGTATTAACTTGGGGTTGAGTTGCTGCTTGGAGTACGATATTCCTCAATTTGCAATCATCTTCATTTTGCAGCTAATAGTTAGTCACCCGATGAAGCACGAGACACCAAAACGCGACGCCCAAGCAGCAGCCTTGGCTGAGTGCCAGAGAACCATTCTAGCATTAGGGAAACAGCTCGAAGGCATTGAGACAGGCTACCATGCTCTAGAAGAAAGAGATACGTCCCCAAAAGTTGCACATTCTCCCCGATCCATTGAAAAAACGACACAAAACGTGGAGCTTCTTCGCTGGCAATCAGAGCCAACCGAAGACGCTGAACCTCCACCTATCGATCCTGACAACACTTACAATCTCCAAACGCCGGGGATTCAGGAGCAAGGCCACCAGTGGGTTAGCCCCAGCCCACGAAGGGCCCACCGAAGCTCCAGCCCTATGACAAGCCGCATGTCAAACTCTGGTGTGATCTATACCCCTTTCATGCGCGCTAGCGATCCTGACTTCTACAATCGTGGAAATCAAAATGGCAATGGAGCTGAAGGAGAAAGTGGACAACCTACACCACGAGGTTCCTCCCCGGCCAGGTCAGAGATTCACCGCCAGGGAGCAGGGTCTGGACCGGGCTCCCCTGCCCGATCTCCCGCAATTACACCCTGGGCCTTGAGAAGTCGCCTCAAGGATGCATTCGGTGGTGCACAAGGGGATTCAGATGCTTCGGCAGAAAAGATGCGAAGTAGTTCCAGCTTCAGCAGGTTTTACTCGAAGAGCAAAAGTGGGAGCATGAGCGGATAATATGGATAAGGCCAAGTGTCACAACTCAGGCTTATTATAGCGACTTCTCTCCATCTAATCACGAAACAATATCGCGAATCAAATCGTCAGCTGCAGGAAGCAACACGCATGGTTCATTGCAAGACATCTGCAGTTCATCCTCAAAGGTTGTAGTCAGGTTAAACCAGCTTTTCCTTGCATTGATTGGTGTTTCACAATGGTGTGATGGAAAAGATTTAGGAGCTTACAAGTTAAGTACTGCTCTGATTGGAAGTTGAAGTTGGGTACTTCCATAGATCAACTGATTTCATGGTGTTGGAAGTTATTGCTTTGGTATACAGCGCCTGCTGTGCAAAAGCTTCTTGAGTTGTAGGTAGCTGAAGGAATTTCCAAATTGGTGGTGTGCCATGCAAACCAGACTTTAGAACACCAAAACCACCAGGTTCGGTTTTTCAGTTGTTGTCGTGATGTAATTAAGAGAAAGGTGTTTTCAACACCCCCTTCAAGGTGCACTGAGCCCCTCGGCTAGAGCAGTTCAGTTGACCAATCCTTGGTAAGTAATAGGTAGTATCTAAAGGTAAACTCGTCAATAAGTTTGTTTGCTACATTTTAGATATTCACTTGATCATAGAGTTATCAATCGTTTTCGCAACCTCTTTTCTTTACTAAGTTTACAGCTTACCATTGCTGAGACAGGTTGTGAAGAAAAATGTTGTTTTGACAGTCTTTTTGGGTGGTCTAATACGTTTCTTTGGATCCCGAAAAAGAATAAATTTTTATACAAATATTTATAAAATATTTTTATATTATGCCTTATAAAAAAAAGTATGAATAAAATAAAATAAAAACAAAAATCAATTGAAAATTAGTACTCACAAAGTAAAATTTTAAGTATCTATTAATTTAGTGTTAGACTTCTTCATTAAAAACAAATGCACATATAGTTTTAAATGTAATATTCTTAAATATTTTTTTCTTTTTTAATCTATATCCATACATGTTACTAAATTTAGATCACTGAAAAACTAAAATGTGTGTAGCAATTGTAATTATAAGAGCATAACCCTCTAAATTTGCTACATTTCTTCTTACATGAATGAAATAAAAAAAAAAATAGAGCTTTAATACATGAAAACATCATATATTTTTTTAGTATCATAAACTCCAAAGGTAACTCTTCAATTGTATCATATTATTGTGTACATTTTCATAAAATTTTCTTCTAACATAAAATTGTCTTGTGTACACACAAACATTTCTTAATTTTAACAAAGAAGATTTAATAGTGTTCAATTATAATAATTGATTAGTAACAAATTAAGTATATATTTAATTCTAAAATAAGATTTTTAAATTTTAAATAACTATTTTATATATTTATCTTTTATATTTATAAGGTTGCAACTTTAATTTTTGTACATGAATAGATATACTTATGCTGGAAAAATTCATATATAAGAGCTTCTTTAAAAAAAATACTTTTATTATTTATAATAAATAAAATAATAAAAATCCCAAATATATTTCTATATAACAGAAAACATGTATACAATAAGAATATTTAGTACACTATATATACATACATATATATATATATATATATATATATCATAAATTATTTATAATTTTATAATTTTATACTATATTTTATATTATAATTATTTATACATATTAAATATTTTAATTTAATGGATATATTATTTATAAAAAATACCAATTCATGAATCATCAATTATTATATTATTCGATTAATTAAGAATTATTAAAAGACTAGTTAAGTATTTCAAAAATGAAAAATAAAAACAAAACAAAATAAATAAGATCACTTCTACATACTTTTTTATTCTTTTTTTTTTTTTATAATTTTGTTTATTTAAAGATTTATTTTTTATCTATTAAGAAAAATTAAACTGATAAAATCAGAAAAAATATTTTACCAAAATATTTAACAAAAAAATCATATGAATACATTTCACTATTAAGGTATTTACAAGTATTGTTTTTATTTTATTGTACAAGTTTTTGAAAATTATTTGAATGTAATATTCTTAGAAATTAATTAAATCATTAAATTATACTGATGTAGTTAAACTTTTAACTTTATGGACTTTTTAAAATAAATTCTTTAGAAAAATAATACAAAAAGAAACAGATACGAAATCATGTTTGATTCTGCTGCTGTTTTTTAAAAAAATTGTTACTTTTATTTAACTTAATCTTTTAGAAGTTGGGGATTTTTGTTTTAATACTTTGCTTCAATTATTTATATTAAATTTCAAAGTAAATATTTGCAAGATAGTTGTGTAATATATATATATATATATATATATTTATATTTATATATATATCAAATAATAGAACTAATTTATACTAATATGTTTGATAAAAATATTCATATATTCAATTTTTAATATATATATAACTTTTTCTATTTAGTTTTTTTTTTTTTTTTTTGAAGATATAATGAAGAAATGAAACAAATTTTAATTTCTATATTCATGTTTATGTTTCTATAAAAATAAAAAATAAAATAAAAGCTATCTAAAAGTACATAAGTAAAATAAAGTTTTAATAATTCATGATCACTTAATAGATTTAGTATGTGCATTACTAAAACTATGTTTTTATGCAATAATTTATTTAGATTTAAATTTCCGGGTCTTTGAATTTCCATTAATAATATTCCTAAATTATACCTCTTATAAAAATATTAATAGTAACAATTTATTGTATGTTTAAAAATAAGTTTTGAAAAAATTGTAATTCTATTAAAAGAGTCAATCTTTTGCAGTAGATTACAATCTATGCATGGATCCTTTTATTATAATTAACAAGAAAGTTGCATTATATACTGCAAGTTAATATATATGTATATATATATATATATATATATATATACACACACACACAAACACCACAATTTTCACTCTTCCACCAGAAAATACTTTGATTTTATGTTTTTTTCATAAACTTTTGTTTTCTTTTTTTCTTCTTAATTAATATCACTTTTTCTTTTTCTTCTTCTTCGGTTCCTTTCTTTTTGATTCAAGTTGATTTAAGTTTCGACCAAATGCTCCAACTCAAAATTATGGACATTCATAAAATTTTATGTGTATTTGTGTTCATTGATGATATCATTCGGTTCTTTAACAATTTGAATTTTTACATACATGATTATCTTAAATATGTAAAATGCAAAAAAGTTAACACCAAATTTAATTCACTTGAAAATATGTATTATCAGCATTCTTAATTTTTGTTGTTATTTATTTGGTGATATTGGAATAATTTATACCGTTGAACAAGAAATAAAATATTATTTTGATGGTTGATACAGATCACAATAATACTGAGTTTTGAACTTACAGATGAGATTTTTCATATTGCAACTTGTTAAGTATTTAATAATATTTTTAAAATATTTTTTATTTTATTGATATCCAAATATTTATCTTTAAAAGGAACTACATTGACGTGCTTATAATGAAACATTTAACCACCAAAAACAAAAAGAAAAGAGAAAAGGAACCCATGGTTTTAATGCATCGCACATACTCATCCAATCTAACCTTGATAAAAAGCAACAACGGGAACTAACAAAACCATGTAACAAAGACTAAATTCAAACATCAAATCTCAAACAACAATCTGTCACGGTAACGTCACCCTCCGTAATCTAAACAAAATGTGTTTTTCCCCTTTTCTTCATCCACGACTCATTTTTCATCCTTATGCACGGCCGCCGTAGCAAACCGATTCGGAAGACCAACCGAGCGGGGCCAGTGTCGGTCAACGAGGGTGGACCGAGGGCGACACCCGCAGCGGTGCAAAGGGGACGGGGACAGGGGCGGGAACGACGGGAAGGAAAGGGAAAGGGGAGGGAATAACGGCCCGCGGGAGCCGTAGTTGCCATCCCGCGTCGGTCAAACTGCCACATGCAATGCCGTCGCTACAAGGGGTTGCTTTCATCAAGTCCCATTTGTCCCCCATTTTGAACGTGTGCAGGCATGGTCGTAGCTCCCATGCTCAATCCCATTCCTCAGTTCTGCCGTTGCGACGCATCCTCGCCTGTACGGGGCCCTTGGACCTTTGATACCTTGAATGGGCGCCATCGCTAACGTTGCAGGAGCGGGCTGTTTCGAGGAATTGGAGATTTGAGGTCCCCCTTTGTGTGTCGTTCGCTTCCCCCCTCGCGGCGGATGTATGGGCCGAAAGCTGCTCTTCTTGTTGTTGGCTACATTCATGATCCTTATGATTCCTCTCACGTCGATCCTGCCACTGCCCGCTCCGCCTTGGCTGCTCATGCTGCTGCCGGTGCTCGTCTTCGGGGCGCTTCTGACCGTCGCTGTCCGGTTTCAACTTTCTGAAGCTCGCCTTGCGGATGATGCTTCGAAGAAGCAGCTGGAGTTTGTTGTGTAACCGTGGCGGGACTTGGAATGTTCTTATCAGGACGTGTGAATCGTATGGATCGGCGGAGATGCTGAGCGATGTCGCTAACGCAGCGGCCAAGTTGCTTAGCTCCTGTCGGTTTTTCTTCGCATTCGTTTTTTTTTTTTTTTTTTTTTAAATATTTTCGTTTCATTCTGAATTGGAGCCCTTGTTGGGTGGTAGATTAGGTTGCACATCCAGAGCAATGGAGGTTGCAATTGCATGGTATTGAGTTACCTCATTACAGACTGGAGAAAAATGCCGTCAGCGCTTGGATGAGCTTGTTAATTCCAGATTATGAAATTAAGAGTTTTAGGGTTACGACGGGTTTTGGGGCATTGGCATGCATCGGGGACATCCTAGTTTAGACTTCGTGGAATTAGATTCATTATTCAAAAGGCATTCGGTTCACACCTTTGCATTAACCAGAAATTTTGGGTTTCATGCAGCTTTTATGGAAGCTGAGGAGCGGACATGTTTAAGAATTAAACTAGAATAAAATTTTGCAAAGATTGGACGTGATGTATTTTTACCGGATCATGCTCACATCATATTTCCTTTTTCGCTGGAAAAGATTTCTCATTACATCGTTGATTGTGTTGCGACGTGATTTCTCCCAGCATTTCACTTCACCGTCAGTGCTTCAGCATCTCTTAATCTGAAATTAAACTGACCTTAAGTTCACAATTTTACACGACAATAGCCGAATAATTTTCTTACTTTGCCACTCCCAGACCTTACCGTCCCGGTCCTTGGTCCTTAACCAGTAGGGTTCAGGAGTTGTACCTCTACTTTGCCCCTCGAAACCATTACTTTCACTTGGTCACAAGTAAAATTCTTGTGTGAGAGGATGGTACGGAAGATACCAACTGGCTCAAGAAAATCAGCTGTGTCCACCTGTACGCTTATCTCTAAAAATTATGCTGAAAATCCCGGAACCCAATGCCTATAGATAGGTGTGATCAGCCAATGTCTGCGATACCAGTAGCCTCCGAATTTCAGGAGAGTCAAATTTGCGTCGACGATATGACATCAGGCTTCACCATTGTTACGGTAACATATGATTGGGGAGCTGGAATCTGGAATCTGTGGACAACGAATGCTACAGATGATGGATACAATCAACTATGTGGGTAATGTTCTCATCCAGTTACATCCTCGAGGCAGGAGCAAAAACCAGAAGAGGGAAGGTACTCGCTTGGAAGTTTCATTTAGCCCTCCACCCAGCGCCAGACCGTGGGATCCTGACATATGTCGTAATGCACGAATTCAAAAAGATGAGGTTCGCGTTGCTTGTTTTCGCGCCGTAGGACCTACACTCTTTTTGCTTTTTCAGGTTTTTTGTCATTCAACTGTTCTCAGAGGTGTGAGTATCGTTCACAGAGTTGGATGTTGAGATTAGTCCGTTTTGCGCTGCTCTTCTGCGGTTAAAAGGTATTGGGTTTCCTCCTGGATGTTTTGAGATTTGGTAGAAGGTACAGTTTGGTGTAGCTCTTGAAGAAATGGTAGCGCTACCAGCGCTGGCAGCAGTGCGGTTGCCGCGGCCGCAGCGTGAATTCGTGGACGTGGTGGGGCGTGAGACGATGGAGTTTGGGAGCTCTGAAGTTAGATTGCGGCCTGTATCATCCTTGCTAGTGTATCGGCTCAAGGGCATTATCTCGGAGTCCAGGTTCGCCAGATTTTTCCGTGGTCTTGTTTTGTTTCTCCTTTTCTTTTCAGGTTAGAATCTGAATTTATTGGTGTAATGAACATTGGGGTTTCTTGCGAGCTGTCCATCCTTTACAAATCCGGTTTCGCGTATTCAATATTTTTAGAATAGCTACTTACGAACTCAGTGGACCGAGTTGTAGGTTTTGAGATGCGATTCTCCTGGTAGGAATCTGAGACCTGTGTCTCGTATGGGTCAGCTTATAATCTCGTTTCTAAATAGAACGTTGACATTTAACTCACACTCTTGTTCAGGTTTCATGTTTCTTACGGAGAAGAATTTAGAGAATTGTGCTAAATTTTTGTCGGTCATTTCTGGGAAAGCTCTGTTGTAGTCGAAGTGTGTACTGTAGCGGTTCGAGGGAAAGCATAGAATAATCTATCATGCTACTGAGTGTTCTCTTATTTTGTTGCTTTTGGTCAGTGCGCTTACTTGAAGGGTATCAAACAACCTGCGTTGCTAGTTCGAAATTTTGATATTCTAGCGTAGACACAATGTACTTAGCTTACTCGCAATCTTGGACATGAAGAATGAGTATATGCAATCCAGCATTAAGGTATCACCAAGTGAAATTCTCTACAAGAAAATTTTGTGTGAAGCAGTGGTCTAGCCTCCTGGGTTGAAGTAGGCGAGTAACATCGTGTACTTTGATATTTGTTGCCCAAAGTAAACATTGCCAATCCACATCGAATGAATATGTCCCAATCTTTTGCGACTTGAGTAACCCGCGGCTTTATTCTTTACGATTGAGTGTCTGTTGGTGTGTTGGAATCAATCTGCATTGCTATAATTTCTTCTACAATGTTAAGTTGTTCAGGGTTGTGAAATTATGTAATGGTAGCCGTGTACTCTTAGCAACTTTGTGACCAGGTGCTTGGGTGTTTGTAGAATGGGGATGTGCAGAAACTCTCTTTTCAGGAAACCGTTTTCCAAGAGAAAGGTGCATGTTGCGGCAGTGAGCGAGGGCGATGATGACATTACAGACATTCAAGGTAAGTCATAATGACTTTTATCCAAACCCTACGTAGTGCGTGTCCGGTTCATGAGCATTCATGAGCATTCATGTCCTCCACTTGGAGTACTTGTAGAACGTTCTTGAATCTGCCCCGCTTTTCAGAAACTGACAGTCAGTGAAGAGTGTTGGCAATCTGTCATCTCCGTTATGCATGATTGGAGCAAAGAGACGGTATCGCTTGTTCTTTTAAAGCCGCCTTTATTGGTTAATATTCAACTTGAGCCGATGATCAAATCAATGCAAGTTCGACCATCATGTAAACGGACCCTTGGCAGCTGTAATTAACGCTATATACCTCATCGCGATTGCTGTCTTTGATCTACACTTCTACCTCGCATCTCTTATGAATACTGTTTTCCTTTAGGTTGCTTTGAGATGGACCTGTTCGGAAAATGATCTTTTCAAATTGAGGGTTAGATGGCGTTTGTATCCCTAAAACCTCAATCAGAAAATTTGAGGTTTGGTGGCCGTCAGCTCTTGCTGGTGGGTGGCGGTACCGAGACCTTGATATAACTCACCAGCCTGTTGCCAGGTTTATGCTTTCTCGTGCACCGTGCAAAATCGGATGGGAACCGGAGAGCTTGATTTAGGAGATGATGTTTTAGGTTTTGGTTGGCCACTGAGGTACCAATATTGTTGATGCAGCTTTTGGGGCTCGCAGAGCTTGCAGATGGGAGTCTCTTCTTCTCCTTCGGCGGATCTCCACCTTTTGTCGAAGCGTCAGCTCAACCGAGGGCTAAGCAGAATGACAACATCAAGATGAACGGGTACGCATCCGCGCACAATCTGACACGCACAACTCTTCCACCACGGCAGCCATCGAGCTTCCGAAAGAAGTCTCCGATTCTTTCTCCTCGAGAACCAGGTTTTAGTCCCGAAGTTCAAGCTGCTACTTCTCAAGCTGCTGCAGCAGAAGATCGGAATACGCATAAAGGCGCCATCCCCAGCAAATCTGGGAAGCATGAAAGGCCCCCGTCGTTATTCTCGAAGAAGTCGCCAATACCGAAGGACCGATATAATCGTCGAGTGTCGTCCTCAAAGAAAAGCTCGTCACATGAGGTGTCCTCTACCATAGAAGCTCCCAGAAAGTCAAAATTTACGAAAAGATCTCCAATTTCGAAGAATCGAGACACCGCTCCATCTTTGACCTCCGAGAAGAAGAGGAATTTTAGTGAAGCATCTGGAGTCGGAGAAGCTTCTGTAAAAGCTAAACCTGCAGTTTTCTATCTCGAGAGTGACTCACCATTCTCTTTCGAGCTGAAGGAGATTTTGAATCACAGCAAGCAGAACCGCAAGCTGACGGCTGGACAAGCGACAGAGAGTGTCGAAACCTCAACCGCAGCTCCTGCAGAAGACGCTTCTTCAGCAAATAAACCATCAAAGCCGTCAAAGGCTGCGAATGTGGATATCGAGGTTGGTCAAGCTGAGGGTCTTAAGAATAGTGTTTCAAGTAAAGACTTGTCAAATTTCAAGCTTCCGGAGTTGAGGAGTATGGCAAAGGCGAGGGGGCTGAAGGGATACTCGAAACTAAAGAAGAGTGAGCTTATTGATCTTATAGCCGCTTGTGAGTTCATCTAAGAAATTGAAGCGTAAATGTAACTTGTGAACAGGAAATGGAGTTTTGCACTTGGGAATGAAATTCAGGATACAAATAAAACTGATTTGTCATTTTGTCTCCCGTTTCGCTTGTGGCGGAGCTCCATTCGTGATTTCTGAGAGTTCTGTAACGGTTTCTGGAAACCAATGGACACTCCGTTGTTAGCGTGAAAGCGTGAGTTTACTGCTTTTACTGTAGCTTTGACTTGGAGTTCGACCCTTCGTGTTCAAAAGATATTTATGCTTGCCGCTCCGATGGAACGATGCACTTGATTAGATACCACTCTTTCACGCGCTCGAAACACCACTCTGCTTAGTTGAGCGGAATCTTGTGTCAGATGATTTCATGTGAAGATGTTTCTATGGCTGAACATTAGGTTAGTTCAACAAGTGTTAATGAATGTCTGGATGTTGAGTTGACATGACCTTGTCAAGGAATGAGCTAGTGCCTGAGTCTAGCTTGTGAGGTTAAGCGAATCTGAAGGGGCAGGTTATTTAGGAGTCATAAATTAGATGACTGCGATTGTTTAGGGCTAGTTTGTTCAAACTGAGTCTCCGCTGCGATAGCAGTGAAGGCGGTTAGAGGCGTTGTTCGATGTTATAGATGCATTGGCTGCAAATGTATTTTCCGCAGAAAATTGGGTAGTTGTTGCAGCGCTACATCGTGTGATGTCTGCAACATTCACTCCTGTATTGAAAGCATTATTGCTTGATATAAGCCAGCTTCGAGGGAAAGCCCTGCTCATCTCTTTTGGATTCTGTCTATTTCCATTGTACAAATGTCTCTTCTGAACAGATCATATATGCGTCTGTTGTGCATAGATTCGATTTGTGTGTATTTCAGCCTCATGTGCAAATTCGCATGTCTCGTTCACGTAGAAGGTTTTGAGAGAGACTTCCTGCTACAATCGTTACACTAGGTCATTTTTGCGAGGACAAGTTGTTCTATCGTGCAGAACATCCTCGAGGTGCAGCTTCTTGTCCAGCCTTGCCACTCACGATTCACTTTCCATAGCGCATGTTGTTGATACGAGGTAATGACTCGCCCCATAGCCAGACGGCTATCAACACCATGTGATCATGCCACACGGCAGAGGTATGGTCGCAAGCGGAAAGGGCAGCCTTTAGAAGCTTGGAAAATGGACTGGGGGAAAGAGAAATCTGAAGACATGTGTCTTCGAGGCTTGAATTTCCACACCATTGAGCAGATTGCGGACGGAGTCGAACGAATGATGTTCTCCTGGAAATTGGATACTTTCGCAAGAGGACAGGAGCATGCAAGGATTTTAAATGCCTCGACTGCCGCGATATCGGACACCCTTTGTCAGCATACATGCAGTAAGGGAGAGAACGAGGAGTATGGATCGAATCTGAAGCAGGACCCCGGAAGAATTTGTACCGGTTGTCATACGTTCGCAACTCAGCAAGTGACCTCCAAGTTGATTGGCTTCTCCTGCCCCAGGTACCCAGCAGCACATGAAGCACACCAACACTTCGAAAAATTTCGCTCGAGGAGTCCATCGCTCGAGCAAGGATTTTCTGGGGAACCCAAATTCGACTACAGGCAGAACTCGTATTCCTTGCAAGCTCTTCCTCAAAGAAATGACTGGATAACAAGCAGCTCCACAGCAAACGCATCAATAACGGCTAGTCGGGTATTTGAGTTTCCAGGATATCCTCGTGTGACAATCCGTCAAGACAGAGTGAGACGAGGTAGTACTGTTTTGGAAATAAGGGGAGACAGTGAAAACTCCACACAAATCTCAACTTGCGAAAAGAGTGTCGGGACGGAAGCCGGGAGTTTAGAGCGTCGGCAGGACCACGTGATTGCCGAGACACGGCTCTCTTCTCAGCTTTCATATAAGGGAACGGCTTCATCACCAGATAACGAGACCCTCCCTCCCACTCCGCTACCTCAGAGTAACTGTTATCCTGTCAATGAGGAATCCTGCGCTTATCAATTCCCTAGTCCAGGTGCTGAGTGCCAACTACACAATTTACCTCTGAAAGAAGAAGTTCACGATTGTCATGCTTCAACCCCAACATATCCGGCCTGCTTGAGTTTCTCCGTTGAGGGACCCGCGCCACACAACGTAACCGGGCAAGACGAAGCTGCTTGCGCTTGTCATCCTCCAACCCAATCACGGCGCTGCTCCGGTTATTATGTTGCGGAGCAACAACTAAATGACTCGCCTCGCAAAGGCGACGGTCAATGCGCTTATAATAGTTCAAACCTAGCACAACGCTGCTCTAATGTCCCAAGCCCTAATATCTCCTGCTCGGTTGAGCACTCAGAAACTGAAGGGCTGGACAAGCCCACGTGCGACGCGGTAGCGGGAGTTATGGCACGCACCAACTCTGAGAATCGTAACTGCAAAAATGTTGTGGTTAAATGTTGTGGCGGAATTCCTCACTTCTGTTCCACTTACTTCTGCGCTTGTCAAAACTCTGGTCACAGAGCGGGAACAATTCAGAAGCTTGAAGTAGGTGCGAGGTTCAATTAAGTATGCTGAAAGCTTGTTGTGGAATAAGGTTTTGACAGTTTAGGCTCTCAGTTGCCAGAATACTGCTGAAGTAGGGTTTAGAGAAATCAACGAAGATGAGTTGTACCATAAGCACTGCAGTTGTCTGAATTGGGCATCTGGGTGAAGGTGGACGTCCAGTGATATTGCCAGTGTTGCAAAATGGTACCGTGGCTTTCAAGAACAAGTTTGATTCATTCATCTACACGACCGTGAATTCTCCCGCCATCTTCCAGGTGTGCACCCACTTTCCGGGTTTTAGGATTATGGAAAGAATGAGACGTGTGAATCATGTTTGTAGCTCTGTAATCTGGTAGAAGATAGTGGT
The DNA here is from genome assembly GCA_036785485.1 of Physcomitrellopsis africana. Classification (NCBI taxonomy): domain Eukaryota; kingdom Viridiplantae; phylum Streptophyta; class Bryopsida; order Funariales; family Funariaceae; genus Physcomitrellopsis; species Physcomitrellopsis africana. The sequence goes on from JAWRVF010001136.1 coordinate 28,376, forward strand.
CGCAGTGAGAACCTCCTGCTTTCTTTAGACTATGGTTGTGTGGCTGAATTTTTAGAATCAAAGCATAAGGTGCGAAAGGGCATTTGTTCTGTGGATGATCAAGGTACAGAGTCCTAGACCAGAGGGTGCATAAGGTTGAAAGCTAGCGGATGGTTGCATCAGGGGAAGGAGATTACGAGACTGGGGAGCCATCAGATTTCAAGTGTGGAAGAGCTGCAGCTAGCTCTCGTTGAATGTGCAACGGAGTTTGAAATAAAGGTTCGTCGCTGTACCGGTTGTAAATTTCACGTTACGCAATTCAAGTAGGTGGGTTCGAGACTTGAGTAATCTGTCTCTAACAATTCAATCCTGCAAACCTCAAACTCTTGCAAGGTTAACACATGCTTCGAATTTGCACTTGAGACGTGAAATTCTCGTGTATGACATGGTATTGTGTTGTGTTTTCAGACTTTAGATGCGCAGATGAAGATGCACGAGCTGAGAGCTCAGAAACGTCCTTCTGGAAGCGGTGAGCCTGACCAACTTACAGATTTGCAGGAAAACCGAGGCCAAGATGAGGTCCGCACGTTCGACTAGCTTCTCTGTACATCATCATGGTTGCTTCCCGTCGATTGCTACATTCTTAGTAGGTCATTCGGCCAGCCTTGAGGAGTTTCTAACCCCTGTACCTGCAGTTTGGTATCATCTTGCGGTTACCAAAACAGTAGTGTAATCGCAGATGTCAACGTGCAGTGGGGTCATTAAGAGACAACCATTAGCCCATCAGCAGGTTAGGAAGCATGTGAAGAGACAACAAGATATGAAAGAAAACACACAAAGGCCAGACAATCCGTCATGGAAGAAGAAAGAGAGGTGTGACCCAGTTTCACAAATGTATGAATCATGTTTCACTTTTCGTCTTGGTCCAAGACGGTCCAAATACGTTAACTGCTACTAGATTTTACCTTGAACAGATCGAGTCCGGAACTAAAACTATTGTCGGAGAGTGGTAACCGAGCTTTTGCGAGGTAATATGCTCAATAAGACGACAATTGGTGTAGACGGTCGACGCGAGATCGCACAAGATGTCACTCAACTTCAAGGTGTACTTGCAGGCTGTTTGACAGGCAAAGGAAGAGTTTAGATGATGCGTTCAGTCATGTCGACCGCCTCCAGAAGTAAGTGAGAGCAAACTAAGATTTATAAAACTCAACACTCGCATGAGTGGGTCTTTCGGTTTTCAAGTATCTTGGACAAAATATTAGAACAGCTGCGTAATATTGTCGTGATGGTGTGATTTTATTTAAGTCATTACATGTGATGTCGGAATTGAGCAGGGAGGTAGTGAAGAAGGACCGGGAATTGGTGGAGTGGCAGCTGAAGGAGAAAGAGACGAAAGCAGAGCTGATGAGATTGGAAGATAAGGTGAAGAGATCTCGAATATCATCAAAATTGGAGCCCAGAAAACTTTTCCTTGAGATCCCCGCTCTTCGAGAGACATTGCGTTCCTTGAAAGCGGTAAGTTCCCACAGGACAGCGGGGTTTAGTGCTTGGTTTTCACCATGTTTCCTCCACCCACATTCAATCTGCACTTATTGAATCCATGAAACCCACCAGTATTCAATCCACAGCAGATATCCGTGAAATATCTTCCTTTCAGAAGCTTGAGAAAAGACTGTGATTAGATTCCATGTTGCAGTCTAACATGCTACAGTTCATGAACGGACGGCCTCCATACAGTTTTGTTGTTGCACATCATCCTAAGTGTTAGCATCGTCAATGTGAAACTCCAGGAGGAATTAAGGAAGATTTCCTCTCCACCGCTGGCAGAGACGCCGCAAGAGATCTCGGGTATCAAATCCACACGTGAAATGAGTGTACGCTACTCATTTTGCTTGGACCTTGTATACTGCTCTTAAAGAAAGATGCTTCCTCATCATTCATTTCATAACCATGGCCGGTAACTATAACAGCACGTGAAATGACTAGCTCTGTTGCTTTGCTTGATGGCAGGATCGAGATTTATCTCTCAACATCAGGCCAAAATGTGTGGAGCAGTGCACATCCGAGATGGACGAACTGAAGGCTACTATGTTCAAGCTCGCATCGAACATGGCAGAGCTATCGCTGGCTTTCAAAGACCATGTGCAATTCGTAAACCAACGACTTGTGGCAATTCACAGCTTTGTGTCGAAGAAGAATCCGCGTGCCAACTCTCGCACATCATCGATGACGGTGTCTCCAAGGGTTCTACAACAGAATGGAATAGGTCAACTGAATCAGGCAGGATTAGAGGATATACGAGCAGAAAGGGAGGTGATGAGAAGCCCCGGGACCCCATTACCGTCCTGGCAAAGATACTAGGGAAAGACGTAAAGGCCTATGGAAGAACTGCTGCAATTGAGTGATCTAATCAGAGATTTATGTGAGGACCATAATTTAGCGCTTCTATGCTATTGTCTTGACGTTAAACCTGCTTTGTCGGACGACATAGCACGTCCAGGAGCTCTTAAAACTACTACAAAATCCGGACTATCGTGTTGCAGCTTGTCACATGTACTTGCGTCTTATTGTTTTGACTTCATCAACCGAATGCCGCGTGAGGAATATCCTGGGCAGGCAGCAACATGCCTAACACAATGGAATTCGTGAACCGCTTGCCAGCTAACTGCAGAATCCTTGTACCTCTTCGACAAAAGCTGCTCACCTCATGTCCACGTGTCATGTTGCAGCGCGTTGTCTGCGTGACCACGCCTGCAGCCCACACAAGAGGTATGTGATTTCTGTACTAATCGTAAAACCGCCAGAAGCCACTTCGTCCAAAGTAGACAGTGACTAGTATTAGTATTCCAGTAGTTTTCATCAAGCATCTGTTGCTGATCTATACTACTTTCTGGCCCGAAGCATATGAATTTGTAAAAGATAAAAACGCTGAACAAGACAGGCGGCTGACCAAGCAACGTGCGTCGCACGTGGCAATCGACCATCCCAGCCGCCAATCGCAGAGCGGGACCACGCGTGGGAATGGGGAGCCGAATATATGAGTTGGATGTTTTTCATTAGTATATTGACACGAGTTCGTCGAATTTGCGATTTCATTCTCAATAATTCATCCATGGATGGAGAGTACCCCCCAGGAAGGTACCATTTGCCTTGAAATTACATTTGCCCTAAATATCTCAAGGAATCTAATGTTAATGGAAGTCAAAATTGAAAATAAATCAAGAGGAGTTGAATTTTAATATTTATGGGGTTTTGGGGTGACTATGCTATTGTTCATAGAAGATGATCTTATAGTTTTCCAATATTATAAAGTGGAGAAAGAGTTTGAATATAAGTATATTCAATACATTACATTATTTTTTTAAAACATACAGAAAAATTAATATGAATTTGCCTTTGGAATCAATAGCTAAAACCAAAGATGTCTAGGTGTTGTGTCATTTGTCAATTCTTACAAATACATTGCCAAAATCAACGTTCATATTTACTTTAGAATCTCAAATTTACATGTTTCAATTTTCAAATTAGAATTCTGAAATCATTATTTCATCACAGGAATTGAAAACAGAAGCACTATTTCATTTACATAATCCTAAAAAAAATTGTGAGAAGTAACTTCACCATAAATGTAAAAAACTAATTTTAAAAAGAGATAAAGTATTTTAAAATAACTTATCAAGCATGCTTAGAGTAGACCTTTACAAAAGGAAAACCTAACATATGATGTAACCCTGTGAAACAAAAGTACTACTGTAAATGAAACAGACTTTTAGTGTACAAATATCTAAACGACAGAATGATTGGTGGCGGAGGTGTGATCATAATACAAAAAAGTTTGAAATTTTATTTCTTTTATTAGAAATAACATAATAAACTAATATCCCTCTCAATATATACACATATATATATACACACTAAAAATCAGACACTTTATTATATTTTTTTTTAAAAACATATATTTAATCATGGTAGATTTGGTTTGCAGCTTATAAATTTTATTTTTGTAGCCTTTACACAAAGGGCTAATACATCTAGCAGAAACAAATATGTTTATTGAGAGATTAGTCACAAAATTTGAAATGAAAAGTTCCGTAACTTATTTATTTTAGTGTTATGTTCCAAGTTCAATGTTGATTACAGTAATATACTATGCACGCACACTCAAATTCCATCAAAATAATATATGTCAGGTTAGAAAACGTACTGTGAGGGTAACTTAATGACATACAGAATAGTGTATAGTACATTCTATACTTTTTTATGCATATTATTTGCTAATAATTAATGTTGCAGATTAAATTTTTTATTTTAAATCTAGTTTTAAACATGTGACCTATTGAGATGCTAAATTGTTCATTGAACGCCATCAACATGTTTTGTTTCCTTTCAAATTTAATAAAAACTTTACATGAAGATGCAATAAAATTTCTCTAATAAGCAAGTATCAATAACGGCCAGTTTAAAAGAAAAAAAAAAAAAAATTAAACTAAAAATCAGTCTCTACATTGAGAGTGGCAGAATGTGTATTTTTTTATTATCATGATAAATGATGCTGAGGTAGGATCTAACAAGCAACATGCAAGCAATGAATTTATCAAGCAACATTCTCTTCTGCGTGAGTGTAAGTTTGTACATATGTATATTTATATACTTATGTATATACACATTTACTTACTTCAATTGGGCATCATAGACTTGAAAAAAACACAATATTTATATAGAGTACAGGAAAACAAAACATGAATGACATTTATTGTTGTGCCTTATTTTTTATTAAAAATATTTATTGTTGTGGTGATCTCTATCACACACACACACACACATATATATATATATATATATATATATATGCATACATTTAAAAATAGCATAACAGATTGCAATGACACCAATTTATAAAGATCAATTTAATATTGACCTTAGATATAATGCAAACATGGCTGACATCCACGTCAAAAAAGTTTAAATAAAAATCATGCATTGTCCACAACAATATTTTACTACACAAACTCATGACTAGTTTGGTTTGAATTTATTTATGCTTGTAAGGTAGATGTGTACCAAACTTAATTTTTTGAAGTATGTGGAATCTTCTTTCTTTGTTTTGATTAATTTTAATTTTATTCTCAATGTAGAATATACTTTTGAATGAGGGAACTTAGTTGCAGGAAACAGAATTTACCTTAGACACTAATTTAAATTGGGTTGATTTTCAAAAACAAAATCTAAAAACTATCATTCTTATATTTCACAACTAGATTTCTTCTACACATAAATGCAAACTATATATTGAAATAAAATTCATTGCAAAACCTATTTCATTATTTAATTATTTATGTGTATGAATATGAGTATCTACTTTTTATATTAAAACAATTTGATGACTGTCCTTGAGATTCCCTTGGTGGCTAAATTCCAACTGATAAAAGAGTCTATTAGTTTCAGTGAACAAGGACACTAAAAATAAATAAAAAACAGTCAAATCACATATCAAATTTTTACAACATTTACCATGATATTGTGATATTATAGTCTATGTATGATACAGATTTCTATTGTCTAATAATTTTTTTAGAACTCAGCAATCAGCTTGCTATATGGGTCTCCTTTCTAGTGCATATATATATATATATATATAAATAAATAAAGAAAATATGTGTATTATAAATATTCCTCTAATAAATTATCGAATTCATTGCAACAATTAGTATGCAGTACAATCAATTATACATTTTCAACAATCTACATGTTAAGATGCGCTTTATATCAAAAAAAACAAAGTTGGAGAGATGAATGATTTAACAAAATTATCATGCATAATTTCTTACAAGATCATATACAATAGAATGAAAAATTTGAATGTGAAAATATAGGTGAGGTTTACAAATGGCTTGTATCCGAGAGCCTCGAACGAACGGCTTTCGACCACGAACGATGAACGATGACGACATAGATCCACTAGAACATTCATCCACCCACGTATACATCTATCCATCCAACCGGTTCCAATCGAAGAAGACGCCGCCGAGGGAGATCTTCGCCGCTGCGCATCGACGGCGAAGGTATCATCAGCCAGGGAGTTTCGCCGCTGTGTCATTCAGTCAACGAGTGTATCGCAATGTCAATCACGGCGGCAGCTTCGTCGCGTTGATCAAACAGAACAAGTGTACAATGAGAGACAGAAGGAGAAGGAGAGGGAGCAGAATGCAGATGGTGAAGGCGCTGATGCCGCAACTGGAGCGACAGAGCGAGAGAGAAGGGGGTTGCGTAGGCATTCAGTAGAGCGAGCGCTTCCCGATCGGGGGAGATCGGCGGCCGAGCCCACGTTTAGGCTCCCGAATAGTCGGACCCACGGTGGGGCCGAGCAGTCTACGGCGTTCGCAGCGTGTAGACTTTTTGGCGCTCAAGGGGGTCGGGGAGGTGTAGGGGCGGTAGTGGCTTCAGTGCATAGGCCCTGGCAACTTGCAGACGCTCCCCGCTGCGGATTCGTCTTTCCGGGAAGCACTGTGTTGCTTACTAGACCGACTATCGTAGACTGCGCTCTGGCACTCTTAGCCCTGTAATCTGCGCTATTGAATGGTTTTGGTACTGTCTGCTGGGGCTACACTAGTGTAGTAGGTGGTTTGTGCAATAGTGTTTGCGCGTGTTCAGGCGTATATAGTGGTGGTGCTCTACAGTTGTGTGGGTGGTACTTGGGTTCACGTGGATAGGGGAGAGAGGTAGAAGGGTTGGGTTTGTCGCATTTCGTCGATTGGTTGCGTCGGAAAAGGGTTTTTTCCTTTGATCGTAACGGTGGGTGAGAGTGAAACGGTTCCGGGAGTGAAGCTGCGTGGGTTTTGTACTCGTTCTCCCCTGTTCCTAGAGACAGTCCTTGTTCGCGGCCGAGTCGGGGTTCGGCGGTTTGAGAACGGAGCACATTCTGTGAGTTGTGATCGCTTCTCCTGGAGCGGTCGTGAGGTGGGAAGATGATGTGGTAGATGCGGTGCTGCTGCTTGTGATCCGACTCGGTGACCTAGCTTCTGGTAAGCGTTAAAAACCTTTCTAATTACAAGCATGTTCATGGTCACGTCCTGATTGGAGGAACTGGGGAAGTTGTTTTAGGAGTATGTCATCGTCTTTGATAACCCCCAAGTCCGCCCCGCATATTTCAGTACCTCTCGCGTCGTGTTATTTGTACGGTGTCGTTGTGATTTCTGGGTATAATGTTGATAAATGGGATGAATCTGGGATGAGAAAGAGCATGAAGTTAGTGTGTTAAATGCTAGTTGCGATTGATTGTCTTGCGGTTCTTTTCAATATTCCTGGTATGTTTTATAATCTTGAAGCTGTGTTAATGATTTTCTGGAGCTTTTCCTACTTTTGGATTGGGAATGGATGTGTGTGCTTCGTTGATACTTGCGATTGCAAACTCGAGAAATTGGCTACTGAAATCAAATGCCACCAGGTGACACGCTTCATTGGTTGAGTTTCTTGGATTCGGTGCGAATCTGTTCTTCAATGTTGGATTGCATGGGTCGCGTTGAAATTTGATAACATTGAGATGACCTCTGCTTTTAACAGGGTCAAACACATAATTTCAATTAGTCATGGATGGAATTAATTGATACAGGTTGTTGAACAAATTTTTCAACATTCGATTTCCAATGTGATTGTCGTGAGCGTTGCGATTATAGAATTGGTCTGCTTTTCTCGCCAACTTCTCATCTTTCTACGATCACTTGTTTATGTCAGCAAGTACATTCAATTTTTTTCTGAAACCCGACGGAGAGGAATGTTTGAGCTTCAAATCAGACCGCTTTTTCCAGAGTATGTGAGCACGTTTTCTAAATTCTTGTTCACTGTTAGTTGCTATACCATTCCACATGATCCTGGTGTACCTTATCACCTTGAACATGCAATTATCCAAATTATTTTAGCATTGAATTTTCGTTTGTCTTATTTTTCCGGCATTTTGAAGATCGTTAATTACGTTCAAGTGTTTGAGTTTCGTATGGCCCAGGCTTCGGTTTAACAAACTTAGTCCTAATGATTAGTTAATTTTGGTTTAGGTTGTGACTGTCTCCAGTATCACCTCGATCTGTACAATCACGGGTGAACTTTCGACGGTTGTGTTGTTGCATTACGCCTCCACGACAATCCTCTATCAATCGGCTATTAAAATGATACCTTAGGCAATTGAAAAATATTACTCTTAGCGATAGCGTTCCTTGGTGACGTACTTCCGATGCATCATGGCATTAGTGGCACCTGGTAGTCAGAATAAAATTTCATTGACTAGACCTTAATTTATCAATGATGCTTGTCCTCCCAACATACTCAGCGTACACAGCCATACTATCACGTCATTGTTTGCCGAGTGTACCACTAGTTGGGTCCATACTGATGAGCCCGAATCAGTTTCGAAAGTTCTTGAAGCTTATTGTTTTCAATTCTTCTCCTCTGAACACTGCGTTCATAACAAAAGCAAAAGTCTACCAGTGAATGTTGCACGTATTGCCTTTGTTATTACATTTCCTTCTTTTATGATTCCTTGAGTGTGTTTCCCAGCGTTCCAAACGAGAGTTATGTTGAACATATATCGGGTTGCTGCTGATGGTGGACAGGAGGTTGTGAAGTAGGGAAGGCTGATGTGGGGACATGAGCACTGAATGGGCAACACATGTGTAGGGGCAGCTAGCAAGGCCGGCTTCTTCGAGTTCCCTCAGGACGGAGGCTCGCCCAGTCCCTCGGTCACGCCGAAGGGCACGCAGCCAGAGGAGCCGGCAGCGAAACCCAACGATTCCTCGCAAGAGGAGCGGAGGAAATCCGGGGCGGGCGTTGAGCAGGAGGCGAGAGCAGAGCTTAAGCCCCAGCTGAGCCTGACGATTCAGGCGCCTGCCGTGATCCGGATCGCACCCACAGTGTACCCATCCGCAGCGAACAGGAGGCAGGAGAACTGCGTGGTGCCAGCCATGAGGAGAGCAGGGCTGAACCTGATCCCGGGGCAGAGCTTCACGCACTCGGTGCTGCAGCGGCAGACCGAGAATCTGAAGGACCTGTACAGGCTGGGGCGGAAGCTCGGGCAGGGGCAGTTCGGGACGACGTACCTGTGCGTGGAGAAGGCGACGGGGAGGGAGTATGCGTGCAAGTCGATTGCGAAGCGAAAGCTGATCTCGCAGGAAGATGTGGACGACGTGCGGCGGGAGCTGCACATCATGCACCATTTGTCGGGGCACCCGAACATCGTGACGATCAAGGGCGCGTACGAGGACCAGGTGGCGGTGCACCTGGTGATGGAGCTGTGCGCGGGCGGGGAGCTGTTCGACCGGATCATCCAGCGAGGGCACTACTCGGAGGCTCAAGCGGCGGAACTGTGCCGCGTGATCGTGGGAGTCGTTGAGACGTGCCATTCGCTGGGCGTGATGCACAGGGACCTGAAGCCAGAGAATTTCTTGCTGTCGGACCCGAGCGAGGGCGCGGCGCTGAAGACGACGGACTTCGGTCTGTCGGTGTTCTTCAAGCCTGGCGAGGTGTTCACGGACGTGGTGGGGAGCCCGTACTACGTGGCGCCGGAGGTGCTGAGGAAGCACTACGGGCCGGAGGCAGATGTGTGGAGCGCGGGGGTGATTCTGTACATTCTGCTGAGCGGAGTGCCACCGTTCTGGGCGGAGACGGAGCAGGGAATATTCGAGCAGGTATTGAAGGGCGAGCTGGATTTTGTGTCGGAGCCGTGGCCGTCGATATCGGATAGCGCGAAGGACTTGATCCGGAGGATGCTGGACCCGAACGCGAAGCGTCGCCTGAAAGCGCATCAGGTGCTGAGCCACCCGTGGATTCGCGAGGAGGGTGTGGCTCCGGACAGGCCAATGGATCCCGCGGTGCAATCGCGGCTGAAGCAGTTTTCGGCGATGAACAAGCTGAAGAAGGTGGCGATCCGGGTGATCGCGGAGTTTTTGTCGGAGGAGGAGATCGCCGGGCTGCGGGAGATGTTCAAGATGATCGACACGGACCACTCGGGCACCATCACGTTCGAGGAGCTGAAGAGCGGGCTGGAGAGAGTGGGGTCGAACCTGGTGGAGTCGGAGATCCGGCAGCTGATGGACGCTGCGGACGTGGACCAGAACGGGACGATCGACTACGGGGAGTTTCTGGCGGCCACTCTGCACCTGAACAAGATCGAGCGGGAGGAGAACTTGTTCGCGGCGTTTTCGTGGCTGGACAAGGACAACAGCGGGTATCTGACGGTGGACGAGCTGCAGCAGGCTTGCAGCAAGTACAACATGGGGGAGACGTCGATCGAGGATCTGATCCGGGAGGTGGATCAGGACAACGACGGGCGGATCGACTACAACGAGTTCGTGACGATGATGCGGAAAGGGAACGGTGCAGTGGGTCGGACGACGCTGCGGAACAGCCTGAGCCTTTCGGACGCATTGATGAACCCGCAGTGAGGAGCGGAGGGTGTGGGACACGGGATGCCGAGTCAAGTGGACCAGTACTGCATGGTGGGCGATGGATCCCCCCTAAGCTTCCAGGAGGCACGCAGCAGGAGCAGCAGCAGAGGCAGCGGGAACCCTGTGCTGGTTAGCCGTGCGTGTGTGGAAGAGAGGACGTTGCGATGGATGGTTGTGAAGAGGCGGAGACGATGGTAAGGTGTGTGGGCTGTCGGGCAACGACGGGAAGGCCGCAGGCTGGTAATGTACATGAGATGGAGATGCGAGTAGCGAGTAGCGACAGAGCAGCGATTTTGCTGAGTAGAGGTGGATCTATGGGTGGATAGAGACGGTCAAGCAGCGAGTGGCTGTTTCTGTTTCGTCTGCTGGGCTGCCGAGCGTTCCTGCTTCTGTAAACGCCGTGTCGGTGACTGGAGATTTTCGTATGTGATTCGTTTTGAACATTGTCGAACCTTTATTTTCCGGTTTTACTACCACAGGCTGGCGCTTAGGAATGCATGTGAATGGAGTCTTTTGTTTGTAGGCTTTGTTTTTCTCACCTCGGCTTGTGGTTCTTGCTTTTGGATTGCCATTTCAATTATATTCCCTAGTCGGTCATCGTAGCGGTACCGTTTTGCAGGAATTTGTACATGGTTGGATTTTGCAATAAATGATGGAACAAATTGGTGTTGAAGGCTATTTCCATATTCTACCTTTTTACTTTCCATGCCTTGTATACTCTAAGGGCTCATTTAGATTATTCTGGACCAATCGTTTTGTAAACATCGGAGAAAATTAAATTTTTGCTGATGAGTGTGCTTTTTACCGTGCTTGCTAACTTCTAGTGACGAACCTCAGATTGTTGAGAGTTTCATAAGTCTTAGGTGTAAAACTTTCACTGGAAAAGAAATACGCCTATGATGATGTTTTTGAGGCTAAATACGGATATTATTTTGTTAAAATTTTGTTGATTGAACAGCTGTTTGTTCGATCGAATCCTCCAAGGTTTACCAGCAAACAAAACGCAGTTGTTTTCAGCAAAGTTGATCCATTCTGTTTGTGGTTTATACTATGTGGTTGCTGGTGCATTAGGTAATTTTTTGAGTGGCTTGGTGAGCAATAATATATTTAGGTTAAGTGCTGGTAGTCAATGTGTAGGTAATTTTGCAACTTCTTTGATCTGTTAGTGTAACGTTGAGCTTCAAAATGTATCCTTTTCTCAATTTCTTGTTGTCCATGTTTGTATACTGAATATGTTATATTAGGTTAGTAAATAGTTGTTGAAATGTTAGATAATCTAGAGATTTGGTAAGCTTTAGAGGTGTTTTATGATTTTTCAAAAGCTTTTGATGTTTGATATTTTGGGTTTTTTTGCTTTATTTAGTTGCAAGAATTATTAAACATGCAATTGTGGCTCTCATTTCTTAGAAAATTGCAAATTTCAACGATGTTTTAATATGAATAACTTTTTTGTTGTATTAATCTTTACCTGATTTAAAAGCTTGTATATTTTTTAAATCCAAAGGCACTGTGATGATTAAAAAATTGTATATTATATTTGCTAGGGTTTGTTCAATACAACATATTTAATCACATAAAACTTTGTGTATTATTTTTTAAATTATTAATTTCTACAGAATTTTTATTTTATTTTGTGATAGTACTAAAAGTTATCTTTGTTTTATTTTATTTTGTGATAGTACTAAAAGTTATCTTTGTTTTATTTAATATTTGTAATATTTTGCTACTTTTTACATAATATACAATGCCAATATCACTAAATATAAAAATCTTAAAACAAATATAGATTGGTTGACAAAAGCAACAAGTTATAATTAATTGATCAACACTCTAAAAAATTGCTTCAAATTGCTTCAATTTAAATCTATACTATTTATATATTTTGACTATTTTTTAAGAACTTGTGATTATAAAATTAGTCCATCATAAATACTTTGATTCAAATAGATTATAGTCACCTTTCAACTAGGAGAATCTAGTATTTAGAATTTAATTAGAAAAGACTTGTATCAAAAAAATTGGTGATGGTTTTATAATAGTGATTTAACTTTTTCTTGCCTCTTACCTCAAATTACAATTGTATGTGGATTTAAGAATTAGACTAAGATAAGTTGAATAGCTATACTTTATACACTCTAGAATATTTTATGAAGTATTTAGTAAATTCTTTTAATAGAATTTAATATTTTCTACAACTAATTTATATATTCATTTATACTAAATAATAGAATTAAACACATGGAAATTTCAAAGAATTAAAAAATTGATACTAAAAGCATTCAAGAGTACCTTTAATTATCTAAATAACTAACCTTTGAAAGGTGAATAAATAATAATAATTTTTTATTATATGTCTCAAAATTTAGTCTCAACTAAATATTGTAGCAAGTTCAATTATAATCTTGGATTTAGCTAAAATAATTGCCTACTTTAAGCTCTAATTTTATTTTTTTATAATTTTAAAAAAATAAAAAAACAACTATATGATAGAATTTGTTTTTAAATATTATGATAAAACATAGATGGCCATAAATATCTTAGGCTGTAGAAAAGGTAGAGTAATTAAATTGCACACAAGATTCTCTATCATAACCTAATCCTATATATATTTAATAAAAAGTAGAGGATGGATTAAATATAATAAGATATTATTTTTTTTCATAAGTTTATTCTAATATTATAGTATTTAAGCTTAGAATGATAATTTTTTAATTACTCTTACTAGTATAAGAAGTAAGTTTATCCTATTTGTATCAATATAAAACAAATAAAGAAATACAAAACATTGCTAAGGATTTATACCATTCAATAGAGAAGATAGATAGTTCTTGTGATTCTCTTGCAAAACATGTCTTATTTAGATGGATGCTCCCAAATATTCATTCAAGCCAATAAACAAACAACAAATCTTTTGTTTGCTAATTACTCAAGCAGCTATATACTTCCTAACTGTCTATTACTTCTTGGTTAGAATAATTATTACATTAGCCAATCTTTATTCAACCTAGCCAAAGTAACGACTATCAAAATAGATCAATTATATGAAAAAGAATCATATATATATATATATATATATATATATATATATTATAAAATTTTTAATATCTTTTGAATAAAATAAAATAAAATAATTCTAAAATAATATATAAATCAAATATTAATATAATAGATAAAGATTTATAAAAATATTTAATTAATTTAATATCATTCATTAAAACTTTATATATCTATATTATATATATAATTAAAATAAATATATAATAAATTAGATATAATAAATTTTAATAGATATTTAAATAAAATCTTAAATATTGAGATATTTATATTAAAAATTAATAATATTTTTTTAATATAAAATTATAATATTTTTTTAAAAAATAATTTATATACATATCTATTATTATTTTATTTTAAACTAATTTTAATTTTAAAAAACATTATATTATTTAAGTAAAAAATACTTAATATATTTTATTTAAATTAATTTTAAAATTTTCATTAATATATATTGATTTATTCTTTGATAACATACATATTATGATTTATTTTTATTAATATATTATGATTTATTCTTTATAAATAATATATATCAAAATAAGAATATTTTATAATTATATTAAAAAAATATACTATATAAAATAAAATAAGATTAATATAAAATATCTTATATGAAATAAAAATATATGCAAATAAAAATTAAAGATATAATTAAATAATTTATCATAAATTTATTTTAAAAATATTTTTAGTTTTATTTATACAACATAAATATTAAAAAAATATTTATTTTAAAATAATATATCTTAAGATATCAAAATTATGTCTTATTAAATAAAATTTCTATTTAAGAAACTTATTAGATAATATTAATTTAGTTTTCTTTTGCTTCTAGTTCTATATATATATATATATATATTAAAAATATCAGACATAAATAAAATTTAAAATCATATTAAAAATTTAGGATTTTAAGTGATTTCTAATATCATTTTATTTCTAATCATCATTGCTTATAATAAAATAAGATGTTATTTAAGATTTTTTTTTAATATATTAAGAAAAATTTAGATTCTATAATCTATCACATACATATTTATATATCCATACATATATAATACCACGGTATAACAATCTATGTAATTGGTATATTATTTTTTTATTTAATAAAATCCATTAATATAAATAAGTAATAATTAAGATATTTTTTAAATATAAAATTTACAAAGATAAAAAAGTTTTTAACATATCTCAAAAGCATTAATTTTTCTTGTAAAGTTTAAATGTCAAGAATAAGTATCACATCTACGAAACTATTATTGTTTTAAAGTACAAAAATTTAATCAACAATATAAAATAGATTTTCTATTATCTAAAAACTGATGTTAATTTTAAAGGATTTTTATATTTGTATTATACACCTTTTTTTTCCATATTTTTAGTATTTAAAGTAATTAAAAAAAATCTATATTAATATTATTATTTTTATTTGATCCAATTATTTTATATTTATATTTATATTTTTTAATAAATTATTTGATTATAATTTTATTTTTTAATTAAATTAATATTTATTTTTTGAGCTCAAATTCTATGCATGAGGTTTTTTTTTTTTTTTTTTTTTTTTTTTTTTGGTTTTTATTTTGGTTTTTTTCATCTTTTATCTTTTATTGAATCAACATCTATAGATTCATATGCACCCTTATTATTAACTTTGGTATTAAAATGTGATAATAAATTACTTTTATAATTTAAAAATATAATATTAATTTCTAAAATATAAATTTAAGATAGAATTTTCTTTTTTTATTTTTAGTTTTAGAATAGATAATAATATATAATTTTAAATAGTAGAATAATTTTTTCATAATCTTATATATATTTATATATATATTAATATGATATATTAAATTAATAATAATAATCAATACAATGTATATTTATACTTAAATTAAAAGTGATATTATATGAAGATAATTCAAATCTGACTTTTTTTTATTGCTATTTTTAATAATTTATAGAACTAAAGATCCATCTTTTATAATTTATTTTATTAAAAATAATTAATTTTTTTTCTATTAAACATAAGTTGTCATATCTATTACATCATTAAATACACCTATTATGAATCAAAGCAAAGAACTTATACAAGAATATAGTAAGATAATAGAATACATGAATCTTATTACAAAGCAATGCAATATAATAATATGAATAAGACTAAAAGGTCCAAATTAAATCATTAGACATATGTTGTTGAGATTGAGGAGCCCCTCAGCCTCAACACCTATATATATTAGGAATTAGGAAGCTTCCAAATAACTTTTCATGAAAGACTTTGTTCCTAATTCATCCTAAAATACTTCTTGAGTGGCTTCTTTGTTACTTTGATGTAAAGAAATCCTAAGAATCTTCTCTTGTGACTTCCTATATTACCTAGAAATCAAGCAATATGGAGAATCTCTTCTAATAACTTCTTAGAATCTTCTACAATCTTCTAAAATCTTTAAAATTCTTTCAAGACCTTCTAAGAAGTTTCAAGATCTTTTAGAATCTTTTTGAATTTTCCTTAGATGGATGTTTGTGATATCATTTCTTCTTTTAGCTTTGAGTTCTTGAAGGAGTGGCAAAATCAAAATTGCTCAAAAGCATAAATAATCAAAGATGTGCCTTATGATCTAAGCAACATATTTTAATTGTCTTTCATAGGTTAAAAGTCTCATTGGTCCTTGTAACCATTAATAATGATTAATACCTTATATTCAAGAGTAAGCTTGTATTTTTATATCTTCATTATAAAAATATTATTTAAATATTATTTTTAGATGATTTTTATGAATATGTTCTATTTCAATGATAATTACTACCAATTGGCTATTAGATATTTTTTAACATCTTTATGGTTCAAATAATTTTTTCTCTCAAGGTTGACAATGTGAACTATTTAATTGAAATGATATAATTTGTAGGATGTTGTTAAAGATGTAAGATAAATTAATAAATAAATAAGATAAAAAATATAGAATTAGATTGATTTCAAAAATAAAAATCTAGATGGTTGACAAGAACAAAGAATTAGATAGTTGATAAGAACAAAGAATTAGATGGTTGATAAGAACAAAGAATTAGATAGTTGATAAGAACAAAGAATTAGATGGTTGACAAGAATAAAAATTAAATTGATATCAAGAAATAAGGCAATACTTTGAATTACTCTAAGACTTATATTGATAAGACTAAGATGTATCTTGGTCTTGTCTTCTATTTATATTATAAGGTCTATGTCCTATCAAACCTTCTACATAAGCTTCTTCAATTTGATGGAAATATCTATAGAAAATTCTAACTACAAAAGAAACTAAGAAGTTTTTAGAAGTCTATGAAGCATCTATAGAAGCTTCTAAGAGTATCTTAGAACGTTTTAAAAGGTTGAGGAAGATTTTAGATGATTGGAGAAGATTCCAGAAGATTAAAGAAGATTTTAGAAGACTAAGAAAGATTCTAGAAGATTCTAAAAGATTAAAGAAGATTTTAAAAGACTATAAAAGGTTCTAAAAAGTGGTAACTTGGAGTATGTCTATGACATCAACTTTCCTTCTAGAAACAAGTTTTTATAAAGAGTCGAAGTATTTTGATCAACAAATCACATGTATATAAAATCTAAAATTTGTTGGAGTAAAGAAGTAATATATTTTGTTCTTTGTTTTATAAATAATCAATTCTATAGAATCCTTGAAATGGTATTCATGGCCTTTAGATATAACCTCTATTGTACTAATGTCCCATCTAAGAATTTGCTCTTCTTTACAACCTTCAAAACATCTTTCAAATATAATTTTTGGACCAACTAGAATCATCCTTGTAATCTTAAAAAGTATCACCAAATCTTAGGTATTTGAATCAAGATTTTTGTGATGAGGCTCTACCTCCAAAGACTCCAAATATGGCTTTTTTTAATATTAGAATATTTCTTCTTTATCTTGTCTATATTCTTTAAATCCAATGGATTGTAAAAGTTATAATGGTTTAGTAGGCGCTTATGTGGTAGAAGGATCTTCTAATTCTATTCATGTAAGTCCTTTAAAGTGCCAAAATTTGACATGGTATCTAGTAAGCTTCTAGTAGGATCTTTCCTATTATAGAAAAAATGACTATATATAATTGAAGGTCTTGGTGTGGTTTTCTCTCTTTTATATTGATTTTCTACCATTGGTAGGAAAGTGTTACTTAAAAGCTAAAAGATATTGGTATTTAGAAATTCTTCCATGGCAATTGAATCTAGATTTTTAAAGATATTGTTGATAGAATTTGTGAACTTTCTTAGGTATATTTTTAAAGTTATTTGAAGATTCCCATATTCTTTTGCTAATTCTATAGCCCTTCTAATAGATGAAGTATTTTAATTATCTATATTTTATATGCAAATCTAATTTTTTATCCACTTTATATTCAAGCTCTTCATTTACTTCAACTAGGATTGGCAATAAAAGAGCTCTTTTAATAATACTTGATATATAATAGGTTTTTAAAAATAAGACATGAAAGACTAAATAAATACGCATACTACTTGATAGTTCAAGACAAAAACTTATTAGATTTATTTGATATAGAATTACAAATGGTCCAAGTCTTTGATAATCTAACTTCTATAATGGTCAATTTGTTTGTATATTTTACCGATGTTATATTTTAATATGTTTATATGATAAAAATATAAATAAGAATGGTTTTTTAATTAATATTCAATCATCTTGGTTCAATAGGAACTCAAGATATTTAAAAAAGATTTTATAAAAGCCTCTTAGATTATTTTCTTGTCTCAATAGCTAGTAAATAAGAGTTAGTTATTAATTTTTCCTTCTAGATTGTAGAAACTCTTTTATTGCCTTAAAAAATCATAAATTAATAAAAATAAGATAGAAGAGGTAAATAATTGATATAATTGATACTAAGATTAAATTGAAGATAGGATCAGGTTTAAAAATCCTTAGGATAGGTTGGATTGATATCCGGGGGTTGACCATTTGTAGGACAAGATTGAAATTAGACTTCTAACCATTAAAATGGCCACCAAGGATAAAGTATGAGGTCATTTGGAAATCAATGATTAGAATTTGAAAGCTAAATTTAAGCTTATTTGAAAAGCATAAGATTTATTTTCATAGGTTTTAGAATGATTTTACAATTGTTGTTCAAAGTTAGGATTTGTATTGATGATTTGGATTTTATACAATAAAATTAGGGCTAGCACTCTTCACTAGTTTGTGCAATTGATAATATATGGTTGATTGGATGTGTTTTAAGTTTATAAAATTTTGTGATAATCTAACAATGCAGTTGGAAGATATTTCATCATTAGTATGAGGAGGTACCAGAAGTTGGCAGTTTGAGATTATTTAGGATTTTTGCGATATCTAAAGATCTATTTGTTAAAATAAGGTAAAATTTGGCATGGTACTAAAAGACTTAGAGATCAAGCTATATATTAATTTTGACTTGAAGATAATAGTTATAGAAGGAGAAATAATTATTAGAATATCTGCATCAACTTTAAGTTGGTGACTAAGTGACATTAGTGGCGTTTGTGGACATTTTTTTTATAATTAATCAGTTGGATTAGACTGAAATTTTTTGAGCAAATAGAAGACTTATATTAACATTTGTATGCAAATTTTTTTATCAAGTAGATGGTCAAATTAAGAGTTACAGCTTACTAAAGCTCATTGATTAGAGTTAGGATTAATAAAGAAAAATTGAAGTTGTCTAATTGTGAAAGTAATAAAAAAATTAGAATTTGTGTATGATTGAGGTTATTAAGAAGATTTTTATAGAATAACTTGTATTGGCTTTAAATAATTTTAAATTGAGATTCAAATTACATTCTTCTTATATGAATAAAACCTATTAGGATTTTTTGCATACTTGTAAAACACAACTTCATCCTCCACAGCCAAGTGCCTGATACATTTTCAAATAAGACAATATATAATATGACACTGGAATAGCCAGACATAATCTCTTATCTTAAACTTTGATTAATTCTTGCAATGGATATTTGTATATTTTTTTATTTTTGTCTTGAACCATTTACAATTAGAGTTTTAATTCTTTATGGATAGTCTTCAAGTAGGTAGCTAGATTTTCTACAGCAAGACTTCTTACATCTTCAATTTGAAATGGATCTGCTTTAGAGTAGTATGTATAGTTTGAAAAGAATAGAATTTTCTTTGTTGAAGAATATTTAGTGTTATTATATGCAAACTTGGCTAATAGTAGGAGATCCATCTAATCATCTTGTTGGTAATTTATATTGCAACAAAGATATTATTCTAAGATCTGATTACTTGTTCTATTTGACCATCAATTTGAAGATGATAAGCTGATGAAAGATTGATCTTAACCTTCAAAAGCTGAAAGAGTTCTCTTAAAAAATTTGATACAAATTGTGGTCCTTGGTCCAAAATGATGTCATTTAGAATGCCATATATTTGATAAATATTATTAATAAAAAATTTGGTTGTTTCTTTTCTAAAAATAGTCTTATTATATAAGATGAAATATGCCATCTTGATAAGATGGTCTACTACAACAAAAATTGAATCTTTGCCATTAAAAATTAGAAGATTTGTACTGAAGTCCATGGATAATGATTGCTATGGGTCCTTAGGATTTGAAAGTGGTTAAAAAAATCTATATAATTGGTGTCTTGGGACCTTTGCTTGGGCACAAATTTTGCATGATTGAATAAATTCCTTCACTAATTTCTATATTTGAAGCCACTACTAATCTTTTGATATTAATTCTAAGATCTTATTAAAGCCAAAATATCTAATTGTTAGAAGAGCATGTCATGCTTGAAGAACTTGAAATCTTATAGGGCTTGGAGGAACATACAAGAGATCCTTGAAATACAACAATCTATCCTTGAATTTAAAATTATTATTTTTTTTACCTCTATGTTTTTTAAATATCACAGAATACTATCATCAAATGGATCTGTCTTTATTACTCTTTAGATTTTTGACTTGAGAGTTATATGTGCACATATAGATATTATTAATATCTTTAATTATAAATTAAATAGTTTTAACGTGATTGATTTTTATTGATTTAATATAATATCTTTTATTTTTGACACAAAATATGAATGTCAGAAAAAGATAATTGATTTTTTTTGAAGTTTTTTTGGACAATATGTAATTGCAAAATCAAATTGAGATAATAACATATTCCATCGTGCTTAATGGCAGTTCAAAACTTGAGCACTCATAAAATACTCTAAGTTTTTGTGATCAGTATATATTGTGATCTTATATTGAATTCTTTCTAGCAAATAGCGCCATTCTTTAAAAGCATTGACAATTGTCAATAGTTTCTTGACGTGCATCTCGTAATTGATCTTTGCAACTAAAAATTTTCAAAAGCAAAATACTATTGAATGAAATTGACCGTCATTACTAATTTGAGAGAACCTAGATCTAGATGCAAATCTGAGGCATCTATTTTTAAAATAAATGATATTGCTAGATCTATGTAAATAAGTATAGGAGCTAAAGTAAAGGATTCTTTTAACTTTTTGAATGCTTCTTTAGCCTTGTCGTTCCAAATAAACTTCTCTTCTCTTATAAGTTATGTTAATGGAGCTGCAATCTTGGTGTAATCTTTGATAAAGTTTCTATCAAAATTTACAAATTCCAAAAAATATTATATATTTTTATTGATGATAGTTGTTTCTATTCTATAATAATTTGTATTCTCTTTGGATCTAAATTTTTTTATTTTTAGAAGTAATATATTCCAAAAATTTGATTGATGATTGATAAAAAAAATATTTTTCTAATTTGGTATATAATCTATTTTTTTGTAATTTCTCTAATACTACATATATGTGATGTTCATGGTCTTATTTTTTTTTTTAGAAAAGATCAATATATCATCTTGATAAATGACTATAAAGTTATTTAAACATTTTGAAAAGATATCATTTATCATATATTAAAAGACTATAGATATATTCATAAGTCCAAAAGGTATAATATTGTACTCAAAATGTCTATACCTTCTATAAAATGCTATCTCCTATTAATCTCTTTCTTTGATCTTGACTACATTATAGATGCCTCTTAAATCAATCTTTGTAAAAATCTTTGCTGGTCTTAGTTGTTCCAATAATTTTGAAATTAATATTAATGGATAGTAGTTTTTTACAATCACCTTATTCAAATCTTGATAATTAATGCGCATACATAAAGAACCATAATTTTTTTCCACAAATAAGATAGATATTTTAGTAGGAAATTTCAAGTGTTTAATAAAATTCTTGGTTAGATTTTTATCAATATATTCTTATAAAATTATAAGTTCTATTTGTGAGATTATAAATTAGACCAAATAGAAATTGAATTCTATCTTATAATTCAATTATATAGTCATAAAAATAATATTTTAATAACATGTCTATTTTATTTTTTAAAAAATATATCTTTAAGATTATAATATTGATTGAAAATATTTTATTTGAATTATCCAATTGGATCTTTCATTAAAATAGCATATAATATAAATATAGCTCTTTTCTTAGTAGCCTATATAAAAGCTTTAGTTCCAAGAAATGAAGTTGTATCTCGTTTCTTCTTTTGATATTTGGACCTTAAAAAAATCTTTTATAAACTTCAATCAATATCAAAATTATATAATTCAAATCAAGGGAATTCAATAATAAAATTTGTTAGATATCAAATAATATTGAAGACAATGTATGGTACTTGATCTTTTAATATCAATTTTAATGATTAGGTTTCTTTACTAACATCCCTTGATACAAAATTTTATCTATGAATGACTTCAATTAGTGTGGAATGGATCTTTTTTTATAAGCACTAAATCATACTTGATTATAAAATCTTTATATACAAAGTATGTTGAGGCTTTAGTATCTAAAAGTACTTTAGCAAAAAATCTCTTGTCTTGAGATTCTTATATATATAGGAAGCATAAAATAAGATGTTGGATCTGAAGATAGGAAAAGATCTTTTATTGATAGTTTAAATTTGAGGGTATTCAATTGTAAGGTTCATATTATGGCTAGATGTCTTTGTTTTTCAACCTCTCTAATTCAGATATTAAGATTATATTCTTAAAGATGTAGCAATTGTACCTTGATAGGTATTGTTGAATATTGATTGCTTCTCTTATTGCAAATGAAATAGGCAATTGTCACAAATAATAGCTCGAGACATGAGTTCTTCAAAGCTTTTAATTCTTAGCATTGTGATCAATAAATTCTTCATATTGTCTTTTAGGCTATAACAAAATCAAGTTATAAAAGCCTTATTATTTCAATCAAGATGACATATAAGTTATTGAAATTTTATAATATAAATTATAGCTAAATGCTATCTTTGTTATAGATTTTGGATCTTCTTTTTTGCCACCCTCTTCTAGTCACTATGTCCAAATGCAATAGTAAATCTTTTCATAAAAGCCTTTGAATTATTTAAGATTAAAAAATTCTTTTCCAATAGTGGAGCAAATCGTAATTGAGCACTTCTTGATAAATGGATGTTTACAAAAGTAACTTGAATAAATCCATTTGGATAATGAGAAGGATATAATTGTAAGTAGAGCCTTACTTGTTGCACAAAACCTCAAAAGTTGGATATTGTTCCATCAAATTTATTAGACATACTAGCCTTTGGCTCCTTTATAACAACCCTTGGAACTTTTGTAGGAATCATGTACATAGTTTGTCTACCACCTGCTTCCTTCAATTGAATAATTTCTTACTGCAAATTATAAATCTTCATTTTAATTTTTTTGGATACTAATTCCATTTTTAGTTCTTTTATTGGATTACAAAAAAATATTATTTCTTTTCATGTATTATCTAAAAGAATTCAAAGATTTGTTAGAGCCGCTATTCTATTCTTTATTTATAAAGATGCACGTCTATGATTTAATCTATTTTCATATTGATAAAAAAAAAAAAAATCAATAAGACTTTAATATAATATTTTTTATATTAAATAGAAATATTACTAAATCATATTAATTTAAAAGAAAATAATCTACAATCTCTAAAATATAGTGATATATCCTAAAAAAGAGATAATCCACTCTTTTCAAAAAAGATCAAATTGTAATAGTTAAGCATATCAATTTAGAGGGGGATAATTTACATTCCTCTAGAATGCAATAATATCTTTAAAAAGAGGGATAATCTACTCTCTATGAAGACATCAAAGCTTTGATATGATTACTTAGTAGTCTTGTCAAACTATCAAAAATACAAGACAATGGATTAGCAAATGGATAAAAAAAAGAACATAGAATTAGATTGATTTCAAGAAAAAAAAACTAAATGGTTGATAAGATTAAGAATTAGATTGACATCAAGAAACAAGGCAATACTTTGGATTATTTGAAGATTTGTATTGGCAAGATTGAGATATATCTTGGTCTTGCTTCTTATTTATATTGCAAGATCTACATCCTATCAAACCTTCTATAGAAGCTTCTTTAGCTTGATAGAAATATCTATCGAAGATTTTAACTATGAAAAAAATTAGAAAGTTTTTGAAGGTCTATGAAGCATTTATGGAAGCTTCTAAAAACATATTAGAAGATTTTAGAAGATTGGTGAAGATTCTAAAATATTGAAGAAGGTTCTAAAAGATTAAAGAAGATTTTAGAAGGTTCTAGAAGATTGAAGAAGATTTTAAAAAATTGAAGAAAGTTTTAAAAGACTAAAGAAGATTTTAAAAAATTCTAAAAAATTGAAGAAGATTTTAGAAGATTATGAAAGGTTCTAAAAGATTTTAGAAAGTGATAACCATAGAATATATCCATAATAAGTGTCATCATCTTGACTATTTATGATTGAATTACTAAGCTAAAATAAAGACACATTATTAAAATCAAGATGAAATAAAATAGATTTAAATTTTCTATTTATATTATAATTTAAAACTTTTATAACTATTTTTTTTTTTTTTTTTTTTTTTTTTTTTTTAATAAAGAAATTCAAAAAACTTTGAAAGCGTTGTATTCATTCTTTTGAACTAGATGTCATAGCATATATTATCTAATAGTGATTACACGTTATCGTATCATGTGTCGTCTTGTTTGAAAATGCACCAGGTAATTGATTGTAAAAGATACACTTATATATTGCAACTAATAAAAAATTTAACGATCCTAATATAATTCTAAATAAATTCCAATTAGACTTTAATCAAATTTTAAATAAATCCTAATATAATATTAATTAAATTTTAATCAAATCCTAATATAATCTTAATTAAATTCTAATCAAATTCTAATCAAATCCTAATCAAATTTTAATCAACTTTAATCAAACCATAATCATATTTTAAATCAAATTCTAAATCAAATCTTAGTCAACTCTCAAATTAAATCCTAAATCAAACCTTAATCAAATCCTAAATCAAATCTTAATTCAAAATTTTAATCAAACCTTAATCAACTCTTAAATCAAAATTTGAATCAAATTTTAACCAAATTTTAAATCAAATTTTAATTCAAATTCTAAATTAAATCCTAAATCAAATTTTAAATCAAGTTTTAGTCAAATCTTAAATCAAACCTTAATAAAATCTTAACCAAATTCTAATTAAATCTTAATCAAATCTTAATTAAATTTTAATCAAATTCTAATAAAATCCTAATATTCTAATGAGATCCTAATAAAATTCTAATATTCTAATAAAATCCTAATAAAATCTTAATATTCTAATGAGATCCTAATAAAATCTTAATATTCTAATAAAATCCTAATAAAATCCTAATAAAATCCTAATACCTTAATAAAATCCTAATAAAATCTTATTATCTTAATTAAAATCTAATAAAATTCTAATATTTTAATAAATCATAATGAAGTCCTAATCAAATTCAATAATAGATTTAAAATCTCAATAATTATTAAATTAACCATTGATCTTTATTTATAATTTATATATTTTTTAATCTTTTAATTAAAAATCAACATATAAAATAATAAGAGAATCAAATTTACCAATTGGGAGAAAAAGTTCCTAAGCCTTTTGAATGTTAGCCGCCCTCCTTCTCCAATCTTGATGCTAATCTTCTAGTATCAATATCTCTTTTTTGTACTATTTATATATTATATTTAATTAACTATGAATTCAAATATTTATTTAAAAGATTTCAAATAGTGATTTTTAAAACTATGATACAAATTGAGATCTTTGATTTGATATAATATTATTTGACTATCCATAATATTGATAGACATTATTAATGAAGAATTTGGCCATTTTTTTACTTATAATTTTCTTCTTGCAAAGAATAAAATGTGACATCTTAATAAATCAATTGATAATTATAAATATGGTATCAAAATAATTAAATGGAGGAATATTTATTATAAAATCTATGAAAATAAAAGACCAAGGTTGCTTTGAAAGAAACAATGGTTGAAAAAGTTTATATAGATAATATCAAGAATTCTTTGATTTGGAACACATATCATATGAAAGTACAAATCTTTTGACAATCTTTTATATTTTAAGTCACTAAAAATCTATGAGGATAAAATTCACTCTTCAATCCAAATTACAAGATAGCTTCACTTAAGAATTGCTTATAATTGGTGGTATAAAGTGAAAAAAATAAATAGCAAAATTTAAAAAAATAAAAAAATAAACTCAAAATAAGTGAAATAGATAGTTACAAGTAAGTACATAATTTAAAACTAGGTCACAATCTATTCACTATATTTTCATCTAGTAAATAATAAAAATAAAAAATAAAATTTATATTTTTAAGTAGATAATTTTTTTATCTTTCTAATGATATAAAAAATATATAAATCCAAATTACTATGAAGAAGTTATGATAGTTTAAAGATAGAAGGTAAATAATAAAAAAATTAAGTGAGAAATTTTTACCTCAAGGATAACTTGCTTAAGAGATCATGAGTTTGAACCTCACCAAGGCTCACAAGTAGTGTATATGGATGTCTTAGAGAGGCCATAAGGCCTTAGTCTTATCCTCCTATCTACATCCAAGGTGCTACAACCCATATGGGACTATACTAGCTGCTGGTCCTCCTATTTTCTACTAGTAGAACTCATTTTTTTGCATTTTTGACTTCACCATGGTATTTAAAAACACCCGATTAGCCTAGGAACCTTGTATGGCCTTCAAATCTTGTTCTATTTCTTCATAATGGCTCCTAAGGTGATAAAATTCATTTTTACCAAAGTCTTCAAAATTACTCTAAAATTTCTAAATAAATTCTAAATAAATTCTAAAAATCATTATAATATTTTTAAAATAATAATATCAATTTAAAACTATTTTATTCTATCTTTGTGATTTTTCATAATAATAAAATAAATTTAAATCAACTAAAAATCTTAGTTTCTACATAAATAATAAAAAAGATATGAGATTTTTTTGTCATGTTTCTCCTATCTACTAAGTAAAATTTATATATTTTTAATAAGTGATATATTAAAATAGAAGATCAATGTAGATATTGGTCTTAATAACTAAATTTTAGTTCTTTTAATTAAAAAAAAATACCAAATTAGTTATAATAATTGCATCTAAGATTTTTTAAGATTCCATTTTTGTGACTTTTTTCTAATAAGATTCTTGTAACTTATAGACTCTTCTAAATTCTAATGAATACATAAATAATAAAACAAAGTCTTTAATCTTAATATTTTGATATTTAAATAATTTAAAACTATAATTTAAACTAATCCGCCAATTAAGATTCATTGGTGGGATTCACAAAATCTTAAGAAAGAAGTTCCAACATCTTGTTGAATGCAAAATATTTAGTAGGAAGTCATGACATTGTTATATTGTGGTTTGGTTGCCATGTGAAAATATTATATATATATATATATATATATATATTTAATATATAATTTATTATACAACTAATTAAAAGTCATATCAATGGATTTTTATTTGTTAAAAAATATGATTAAATTATTATTTTAAAAAGAATTCATTTAAAAAAGCTTTTATTGAAATTTATATATATATATATATATATATATATATATATATATTTCTATATCTATATTTTTGATAGTGACTTTTGAAGTTGATTTTATATTAATAATAACTTTTATATATTTTGAAGCATCTTTGTTATACATTGATAATCCTTGAGATCTTGTTTGCTTCTTTTATTTGGTGATTTGAATACATATTTTATAAATCTTATTAAAAAAAGGATTAGAAAGGGATTTTAAGTATAAAAAGGAATAGTTAGGCCATCCATGTGAATGAATGGAGATGGATGATAGAAGTCTTTATTTCTATTGGCCAAAAGTCATACCCAATGGATTTCAAGGAGATTGCTTAATACCTTATTAGGAATTAGGATTTTTTTTTTCAATAGCATTTGAACATCAAAGGTTAGAATCAACAATTTTAGATTTTTTGCTATGGTTTTAGAGCAAAAATTGAATGATTTGGACTTTTTATGAAAGAAATATAGGTGCTCAAATTTAAGGTGTCAAAATTGTACCTACTATCATTCTTTTGGATATAACTTGCACATACAAAAAGCAATAAAGGATCAATGATTGGACTTGGAAAGAATATTTTCTTGGCTAAATTTTTTATGTATAGCTTTATGAATTCCAAACTAAGATAAAAGAGGTATTGGAAGTTGAAATTAGTACTTACAATTTAAAGACAATATATGATCCTATTTAATTAGTAGTTGTATTTTGAACTATATCTTAAGTAATTTTATAAGTTTTTGATTCAAAATATTTAAGAGTGTATATTTTTATGTTGCAAAACTATACACAAAAATTTTATGGTATTAAGATTTTTGATTTTTGAGATATGAAAAAAATAGTGTTTAAGTGTCTATCAACTAGGGTTTTAAATACATGCTAGGATTTTTAAGATATCAAACAATTGAAAGCAAATCTTTAGTTGAATTTTCTTGTAGTAAAGCTCAAGGATATAACCTACACTTTGAAGAAATTTGATAAAAATTAAATAGCTAAATCAAGATTTATTAGATTTTAAAGTTTGGAAAGAAATCAATTTTAATAAGTGAATAAGCTATTGAAGGATTTTATTGCAATTTGAGTATTTTGTACAAATTAAAGAGGTTTTTTAAGAACCAGGACTTTATAGAGGTGGAAAAATGGATATATGAAGATATAGTAAAATTTTGATATAAAGATAAGGTTTTGAAAGGAGATTATGAATTTTTCTTAAAAATTATTGACAATCTAACTTATTAACTTGTTAGTTGTTATTTTATATAGGGTGTTAAAGGTTTTTTATATACCAAAAAAAAACTTTATGTACAAACATACTTAAATATAAGAGATTTTTTAATAATATGATTTTTTAAAAAGTAATATTATTGTATTATTTGTTTTTTTTATTAAAGATAAATTGCTAATTGAAATCTTGCTAATAAGTTATAAGTAAATTTTTTACAATCAAATATCTAATGTATTTCTAGATTGAAGATCATACCATACAACAACATGCTTATAAAAATATAAAGATATATTAGTTCTTTAAGAATATATAGACATTTCTCAAAATAAAGGAGATTGTTTTCAAACTTAAATTTGCTAGAATCATCTTAAATATTACTAGCATTTTATTTAATATCAAAGACATGAGGGTCTATAGTCAATGTTATGGAAATTTGATTAAAAAGTGAAGAATCTAATAGAATTGACATAGTAATTGCTCAGAGACACAATTGCTTAGGTTTTAAGAATGTTATTTGTTATTAGTCATATATTTGTCTCTCCTTCTTTTAAGTATGATTGCTTGAACAAAGAATTTGATAATTTTTGTTGTTTTTTTGACTCAATATGTGATATTGAAGTCAAAATAAAATAAAGACATTTCACTAAGCTTAGTAGTGATTTAAAACACAAGCCAATATGAATTATTTAAGATTCTTGTGATTTATATATATAGTCACTAAATATAAAGTATTTTTAAGCAAATGGTGTCATTCTTTAAAAGAATCATTAATAGCAAAGAATTCTTTATTATGGATTTTATAATTGATCTTAGTAGCTAAATTATTTTTAAAATAAAATATCATTAGATTAAGTTTCTTGTCTTTTAAAAAAAAAAAAATAGTCGAGCTCTTAGAACAAAATCTAAGGCATTAGTTTCTATACAAAAAACTTTTATAAAATCCAAATATATTAAAATAGAGAATATAATAAAAATTAATTTAAGGTCTTAAAAAATCTTCTTTACTTGAGACCCTCATTCCAACTTATCCTTGCATATCAATTAAATAAGTGTAGCAGCCATTTGAAAATAATTCTTAATGAATATCCAATAAAATTTAGCAAATTCAAAAAAATATCGCACATCTTGTATTGTCATAGAAATTTTTCAATGTTTAACAACTTGAACCTTCTTCAAATTTATTAATAAATCTTCATTTGATATGATATATTAAAAGAGTTTTATCTTTAGCTGGTGGAATATATATTTTTCTAATTTGGCATATAAACATGCATCTTTTAATTTTTACAATATCAATCTTATATATTCTTTATATTCTTCAAGATTTTTCAAATAGATCAAAATGTCACTAAGATAGCAAATAACAAATTTATCTAAGAATTTTTCAAAGACATCAGTTATTAAGTGTTAAAATATAATTGATACATTTGTTAGTCCAAAAGGTATGACATTATATTCAAAATGTCTATACTTTGTCGAAAATGCCATCTTCTATTTGTCGTCTTTTTTTATGTGTATTAAATTATAAGCCTCATTAAAATCTTATAATGCTCTTAATTTTATTTATAAAAGGTTATATATTGGTCATAATTGGCAATTGAGCTATATTGAATTAATTTTTTTTATTGATAGAATTTAGTTGAATATCATAGAATTTGAATATATGAAGATTGATTACCAAATAAGAAGTTAAGACAAAGAGTAATTTAATCCAATAATATTAAATTAATAATTTATATGTATAAATCTAAAATAAGAATAATCTATTATTTTATAATCTAATTTTTAATTTTGATTATTATAAAAAATCATTGTACTAAAAAAAAAATGTTTCAAAGAATTTCAATCCTTTATTTGGACCAATATATAATCTTTCAAAGAATTTTATTTGACATTCAAAATCACATGTTAGAGCACCTATATTTTTTATATGATTCTATTTTCTTAAACTATCTATAAGAACTTAAAGATCTACAAGAGTTACTACTTTATTTTCTACTTATCAAGGCGCTCCTCTTATAATCTAATCTACTTCTATATTAATAAAATAGATAGATGAGATTCTAAGAGAAAAAAAAATGAATATGTCTTTAAAAAAATTATAGTACTATTTATAACTAAAATCAATTTAAAAAAAGAAATAATACTAAATAATATCAATTTAGAAGAGAATAATCTATAACCTCTAAAATGCTTCAATGCTTTCAAGAAAAGGGGTAGTCCATACTTTATCATGAAGGCAAAGCTCTAAAATTAATATTAACAATCTTGACAAATTGTTATAGATCAATTCAAAGAACTTGTGCAAGACTATAAGAAGATAATAAGATACATGGATCTTAATACAAAGAAATGTAATTTAAGAATAAGAACAAGACTAAAAGATCCAAATTAGACCATAAGATATGCATTGTTGAAACTAAGGAGCCTCTCAACCTTGACACCTATATATATTAGGAATTAAGAAGCTTCCAAATAACTCCTCATAAAAGGCTTTGCTCCCAAGTCATCTTAGGATGCTTCTTGAGCAGCTTCTTTGTTGCTTTGATGTGAAGAAATCCTAAGAGCCTTCTCTTGTGACTTCCTATGTTGCTTGGAAGTCAATCAACCTAGAGAACCTCTTCTAATAACTTCTTAGAACCTTTTACAATCTTCTAAAATCTTTTAAATTCTTTTAGGATCTTCTAAGAAATTCCAAGATCTTTTAGAATCTTTTATAATCTTTTTTAGATAGATGTCCATAACAACATCTTTATCTTGTTCTTTTGTTAAATTCTTTTTTATTTTATCTAAAAATTTATTTTTCATATTATATTTTTTAATTTTTTTGAATCAATATGTATTAATTTCATAAGATATTAAAAATAGAAATAAGAATAGAAAATTAGAATAATTTTAAAACTTAGGATCAAACTTAGATTTACTAAAAAAATAAAGTTCAATAAGTGAAAATTGAAACATATGGTTTAAAGTTGATCTTATAAAATTAAAAACTTTAATAGTAACAATAATAAAATAGAGGTTATAGAGACTTGAAAAATAGGACTAGTAACATGACAAGTATCACCTAAGAATAATAATGAGGTAAGTGTCAAATATCAAGATAAATAAAATAGAGATTAAAAATCAAAAGTAACAAAAGTAGTGAGACAAATATTATCTAATAAAAATAATACATAGTTGAAAAAATAAATCTTACAACCTTAAAAAAACAAGAAAGACAATTTTGGGCATCAAAGTAATTTTTGAGGAAAAATTAAAAGAACCAATGACATAATGGTGAATTGTTTTGGTTTTGACATCTCAACTTTGTAATCTATAAATAAATGAAAATATGCCTCTAATTATAAAAAATACTATGGATAAAATATTATCTATTATCCACCTTATTTATATATGGAAAATTAATTTCTTATTATATTATATTATAATTATTGCCACTTTTTGTGTAAATAGAGATTCTAGTGCTTTGTTTGTAATATTATAAGTATGTGTATTACTTCATTTTTATTGCTATATACATACAAAAATAATTATAAATGATAGCTATTATATTTTAGATATTATATATATATATATATATATATATATATTTTTTCTAAAGCATAATTATAAATTATAATATGTTATATTGTACATCTAATAAGATTATTAAATATATTAAAAAAACCAAAAATATATTATTTTAAGGTCTATAATTATTTCACAATATAAAATTATAGAGATAATAATTGCAATAGTAATTTTGACGTTTTTATTGTAAAGAAATGGCAACACCTTTAAAAATATCAATAGTATTATAATTATTATTTAGTAGGTTTTTAATAAATTTTAAATTATATTTTATATTTAATTATATTTAAATCTATTTAATTTTATGATATTATTTATAATAGTAATTTAATTTTTGAAAAAATATATTTATATAGGATTTTTAGATTATTGTTTGTATTACTTTGTGTATAAGTATTGATATCACTAATGTGTTTAGAAGTATTCTCATTTTAATTATTTAATCACTTATATTTTGTACTTATGGATTTTAAATACTATCAATTTTTAAATACTACTATTAGTAATATCTTGGAATTTTAGAAGTTATAGATCTTTTGCTTTTGAAGATATATCTCCAACTTAAATGGATATGCTACCTCAAATACAAGTTTTATAATATAGTATAGAATATTTTAATACAACTAGTATACAAAATTATTCTACTATGGATCTCAATGCAACAAAAACAAGTAAACAATATGAAAGGTGGAATCTTCAATTAACCTCTAATTTGTTAGATTGGTTGGAAAAAATTGGTAATTGTGTTAATATACATATATAGAAAAAAAAACAGAACAAAAAATCTCTTTTTATATTTTTAATTTTTTTTTAATTTTTTTTAAAAAATCTCTCATATCATATTCTACCTATATATTTTGATTTTATCAAAAAAATTATTTTGCATATATAAATATATATATATATATGTTATTTGAATTAAATATTTTTTAATTTTTTAATTTTAGGTTCTTCATAATATATTTGATTATATGTGTCTTTAACATGTTTTTAAATCTATTTTTAAAACTTTTTTAAAATAAAATTTTATAAGAAAATTTATAAAAAATCAAGTTATCTAAATTGTATTAGAATTATACTGGATTCTATTGATAAAAATATAAGCATTAAGTAATAAAAAATAAGGAGTTTTATTAATTTATTTCTAATATAATTAATTATAATTGATTATTTTAGATAGATTCTTTATTTATTCTATATTTATAGCAAATTTAGAAGTTATATTTGAAAAATATATATTTTTTGATTTTTAATTTAGTTCCCTTTTTCTATCCATACTTCTATCTCTTACTCTATATATTTCTTATGTTTTTTTAGATGATGTAGAAAAAATAATTAATTTTCAAACATTTGAAATTCTTTCTTTAATTCCTCTAGAAAATCTTAGCCCTTGTAATATTATTTTTTGTAATATTCAAGAATATATATTTCTTATAAAATCAAAATCTAAGGATCTTACTAAAGTATTAATATCTATTGGTGAATACATTAGAAAAATTACAAAACAATATCATAATTTTTAAGCTACATAGCAATAAATATAAAAGGATGTTTTATATACAAAATTAATCTTATGAAAAAGTAGTTAGTATTGAATGAAAAAAATTAGAATATAGAATTTAGATCCTTTTATACAACTAAAAAAATTACTTAGTATAATTTTTTTTTAATAGATCAATTGATTGAGAATAAAAATAATTTGAATATGTAGTCTATATATATATATATATATATATATATACATATATATTAATATTAATAGAATATATATATATATATATATATATATTAATCTATTAATCAATTAGTTAGTCTATTAAGATATTCTATTAATATTAATTTTTAAGTTAGTCAAAAATATATTATGCCCAAAATAACCACTAGAGTTAAAAGAATGAAGTATTAAAAAACACAACAAAAGCAACAAGTATATGCTGGTCTTAAATCTGGACATCCTTTTAGAGGGCTCTTAGTCCAAATTTCAGTACTAAATGTATATCTTGGTTCAAAATCCAAATACCTGGAGGGTCTTCAATTCAAAGTTTAACACTATATATATCTATCAATTCTAAGCTTCAATATCTACTTATTAGTCTTTGATCCGGACTTTGGTACTATAGGCTTTAGTCACTTTAAAGTTTGGCACTTTAAATTTTGATAGAAAATTCTTTAAATACTTTGATCTAGGCTAGCAATTAATTCCAAAAAATTTCCAAATAACTTCAAGGCTTTAGCCAATCTAAGTCTAATAATTCAAAGTTAGCAAATTTTTTTTTTTTTTTTTTTTTTTTTTTTTAAATTTAATCAAGACTAACAATCAACTTCAAAAAGTTTTCAAATAAATTAGGCTTGAAGTAACACTAATTTCAAATAATTCTAATATAATTAATTTTTGCCAAGTGAATAATTTAACTAGAATTTTAGTTGAAATTTTTTAGTAATGACTATTATTATATATTGGACTAAAATAAACTTATTTTGATTAATAAAATAATAATAATAATAATAATAATAATATTAAATTAGATCTAAAAATAATCAATCTAGATAGAATATAATTTTTTTTTAAAGTTGGCCAAAATACTAAAGATAAGAGTTTGTTTCACTTGAATTTGTTATACACTTATACTACTTTTAAATAATTATGGTGGCTAGTCATTTTACTTAGGCAGTTGTTTTATTATTTTTATTCTTACCTAATTTGTTCTACCTCAATGATTTGATTTTAAAGTGAGTTGGATATATTTGATATATTGTGGATTCTTATTTGGATCCTATTGGTCTGAGTTTGTCGATTGTTTGGATCCTATTGGTTTGCATTTGTCTATTATCCAGATCCTATTAGTCCAAGTTTATCTATTGTCTGAATTCTGTTGATCCAAATTTGTCTATCATTTGGATCCTATTGGTCTGGGTCTAATGCCTAATTAACAAGATTGATTAACAAAAGTTGTATTATAATTGTAATAAAATTAATAATTTTATATATTTTTTTATATTATACTTTATTTTATATATTATAATCTATCTTACATTCATTTTTTATACTTTTAAAAATATTATTAATATTATTTTAAGACTTATTTTAATAATTATGTAATAATATATTATAAAAAATATAACACACTATTATCTAATAATATAAATCTTTTAGGCTTTGAAATTATTTGTTTAATACTCCTATGCAATGTGCAACTTTAATAAAGATTAACTCCCGGCAAATGCGCTATTTATGTGAGAGTAAAATTCACTCTTCAATCCAAGTTATAAAGTGGCGTCAATTAAGAGTTGCTGATAAATTGTGGTGTGAAGTATAAGGAGTAATAAACAACAATGAAGGAGAAGAACAACACAAAACAAGTAAAGTATGTGCAATTAAGTAAATGCACACTACAAAACTAGTCATAGTCTGTTCACTAGATTTTTACTTAGTAAAAAATAAAAATAAAAAGTAAAAATTATATTTTCAAATAGATAATTTTTTTATCTTTCGAATGATATAAAAAATATATAAATTTAAGTTACTATGAATAAGTTATGATAATTCAAAGTTAGAAGATAAATAATAGAAAAAGTTAAGTAGAAATTTTTACCTTAAGGATAACTTGTTACAAGATCATGGGTATGAACCTCACCAAGGCTCACAAGTAGTGTATATGGGTGTCTTAGAGGGGCCACGAGGCCTTAGTCTTATCTTCCTACCTACATCCAAGGTGCTACAATCCATATGGGACTTGTATACCTCCCTTCCTACAAGGACTACACTAGCTGCTGGTCCTCCTATTTTATACTAGTAGAATTAATAATTTTATATTTTTGACTTCACCATGGTATTTAAAAATATCCTATTTATAGATTTTTAATGAATAATATATATATTTAAAAGGCCAATGTAGACATTGGTCTCAATAACTAACTCTTAATACTTAATAATAAGTAAAAATACTAAGCCAACTAAAATAATTACCTCCAAGACTTATTAAGATTCTATTTTTGTAACTTTTCTTTTAATAAAACTTTCATATCTATAAATACTTTTGAATTCTAATAAATACTTAAATAATCAAAAAAAATCTCTAACTATTATATTTATATAATTAAATGACTTAAAATTATATTTTTAACTAATCCACTAATTAAGATCTATTAGTGGGACTCACATATGGCGACCATCTGAGACTATTTGTAAGAATAGAAAGAATCCAATTATTGCCTTTGACATGGTCTATAAAGAAAATGATAGAAGACTTATAACTTAGATATTATAATCTATCAAAAGAAGTAGAATTAAGATAAAAAAGAATACTAAGACTTTGACCTAAAATAAAAAGGTATTTAATTGTTACCAACTTGACATGGTTCTACATTTAGCAATGTCTTATTTAGTTACTAACTCAATACCTATATTCTATTAAGATGGACTTAAAATTACTATCTAAATGACAAGATACATTGATATTTTAACCAATGTTCACACCTTGTATTCTTTACAACGACTTCCATTAGTTAGTGTAAGAAAGTCTTTCCCATCTAACGTTTTAAGTTTGACTAAGTTATTATCAAAGACCTCTTTGATAATATATGGTCCTATCCAAAGTGCATCAAATTTAGCTGAAAAATCTAATTTCCTAGCATCTTGAACCATCATCCATATTTCTGGAGTAAATAGACGTCTTTTTATTTTTTCATCAAAGATCTCCTTTCTTCTTCTTTGAAAAGTCTCTATGAGTTGGGCTGCAAATCTTTGCTTCTCGTTTAATCTTTCTAAATATTCTAATCATTCTTTCAAAGATTCAGAAGTATCTAATCTTTCATTAATGGCGATGCGTAAAGATGGAACTTCAAATTCTATAGGCAAAATAGCTTCTATTCCATAGACCAAAGAAAAAGGTGTAGTCGGTTGTTGTGGTAGAGAGAATTTGCTTCAAGAAAACGCTGGGCTTCTGGCTGCCACTAATTACTCAATCAAGATCTAAGTATAGTAAAAATCTCCAAATTTATATAAAGTCTTCTCCATAGGGCTATTATATCCAATATATAAGTCTTATTTCACAAGACACCCAACATGTAACAAAATACTCTAAACCCTCATTCTCCTATAAGAAAGGAATTTTTTTTGAACTTCAACAATCCATAAATTTTAATCCAACTATCTACATCTATTTCAAATTTACATGAAGTACTGATGTATTTTTCACAACTACCACCACAAATTTCAACCATTGAATCATTACCAATCTTTAGATATTGCCAAAATCCTAACAGTAGCTTCAAACCCTTGTTTACAAATACCTGTGTACTAAATTCTTCATATCTCACAATCTAAAAGTCTAATTGCTATAAAACTTTGATTTATAGCTTCTTAGTATAATAATACACCTTCTTAGAAATTTTGAGACAAAAATTCGTCCAAAAATTCAAGATATGATAAACTCCATCACTATCAACAAAACAGCCTACTTACTGCCTTGGAATTCAATTTGCTGTCTTTGACTCCCAATATCTCCTTTTTTAGGACTTCAAATGTAGTAAATCTTATACATTAGGTATAGATCTTAAAATCATCTCTCTAGCCGCACCTCCTAATCTCCAAAAGCTTTCATACAACTCCTTCAATCATCAAAAGAGTGACATTAGGTACAATTTGTATACCCTAATTTCAAGCGCCTACTCCTCCCTCATTAAAATTCCAAATCCCTCAATTTCTATACTAAAATTGTAGTCCAAATAACAAGCTTTCTAACCCTAGTCTCTGATTTTCTAATGGCCTCCTTAAAGTTGCCGAAAACCTTGTTAAGGTAGCCAACAGCCTCCTCAAATTCCATTGGGCATGGTATTCAACCAATAGGGATGAAGTTCTCCATTCCTTGCCTTCATCCGACCATGCTTTGATTTCATCCCTTCCAATTAGCCCCCTATTAGCTTAAATTTTCATACTTAGGCTCCCACCTTCTTTCAAGGCTTCATACTAAATATTTAGATTTATGTAATTTAAATCCCATAACCAAACTAAGTAAAAATCTAAAATAAATTTTTTTATACCAACCCCTTTTAATTTACTTTACTAACCATTCTAATACATATCTAAACCTATAAATATATTATATATTTTGAGTGGATTTTACATATTGTAAGCAATTACAGTATGACACCATTGTCGTATGACATGCCCTTCTATCTAGGAATATATTGGGTACCTTGCTGTGGAGAGTTTATTTGAAACTTGATGGCAAAAATCCAAAAGGCAATTTGTCCTTAATAAAAAAGACAAATAATAAAACAATCTCACAAAAGTGAAGATATATATATATAAACCTTCTTGTATTCAAGTAATTTTATACAAAAAGGGTTCAAATTTCCACAAAAACCCTTCAAAACTTTATTCACCCGCAAGGACTTATTTTTTGCTGAATTTTAGAGTCAAATAACTCTTGATCCAACTATTCAATTTCTATAAAATTTAAGCCAAAATGAAGATAATCTTCTTAAGTTTTACCACAAGAAAGAATCAACCATAAATTCATTTCCGATCGTCATATATCTCAAAACCCTTAGTAGGTGCTTAAAACCCTAGCTCAAAGACACCTGAGCACTATTTTTCTTATATCTCACAAACCCAAAATCCTAATGCCACAAAATTTTTGTACATAGTCTTGTGACATACACATATATACTCCTAAAAGTTTTGAGCCAAAAATCTATCAAATTGCCTAAGATATAGCTCAAAATATAACCACTATGTAAGCGGGTCACTTACTGCCCTTAAGTTTGTAAGCACTAACTTCAACTCCCAATATCTTCTTCAATTTAGCCTTGATTTTATTAAGTTGTGCATAGAAAGTGTAGCCAAAAAAGTGATCTCTCTAACCATAGTCGCCGATCCTTGATTTCTCTCTGTATTTGCAAGTTATATGCAAAAGAGTGATAGTAGGTCCAAAATCAACACCTTAACTTTGAGTGCCTATAACTTCTTCATAAAAAGTGCAAATTACACAAAATTTGCACCTAAACCAGATCCAAAAACCTAAACCTTATGATATTGGCCTTTGATGTTCAATTCCCCTCGAAAAAAAACCCTAACTCCTAATAAATCCTTAGGCAGTCTCCTTAAAGTCCATTGGGCATGATTTTTGGCCTATTACAATAGAGATTTCTATCATCCATCTCTTTTCATTAACATAGATGGCCAAACTATCCTTTTTATACTAAAAACCCTTTTCTAACCCTTCTTCTTATAAGATTTACATACTTTGTGCTTTAAGCACCAAATAATAGAAGATTTTAAAGATCACCAATGTCTAACAAAGATGACTTAAGATATATAAAAGTTACTATCAACATAAAATCAACCTCAAAAGTCACTACTACAAAGAAAATAAGATCATATAAACCTTAATAATAATCTTTTTAATAGATCCTTTCTAAATTAGGAACCTAATCATATCTTATAACCAATAAAAATCCACTGATATGGCTTTCATTTAGCTATGTAGTAAATTATACATTAAATCTACATCTACAATTTTTTTTTTTTTTTTTTTTTTTTTTTTTTTATATAGTAGCCGAATCACAACACTACACCATGTAGAAACTTTGTAGATAGTTCGATAAGCCCAAAGAGCTGAAGTAAGCTTAAGATCCCAATCACGTTTTGAATCCATCATAGTTTTCTTCAATATGCGAACTAGGATTTGATTGACTCTTTCAGTAAGACCATTTGTTTGAGGGTGATAAGAAATTGTCTTCCTATGATTGATGGTAAATAATGTGGTCATTTCTTTAATGGTCTCATTTAAAAAATGAGAGCCATTATTACTTACAAAGATTTTTGGACAACTAAAGTGGACTATAATATTTTCATACAAAAATATGGCAGTTTGTTTAGCATCAGCTTTCTTGACAGCTTTAGCTTCTGTCCACTTGGTCAAATATTCTATAGCTACAATAATATATTGCATTTGTTATGAAGATGTAGGATAAATAGGACCAATATAGTCTATACCCTACTTTTCAAATGGAACAAGTGGAAGTGAAGGATTTAAAGGTATTGCAAGATTTAAATCATTGTATGGATATATTTGGCAAGCATCACAAGCTCTTACAAATGACTCTAAATCAGTAAACATTGTAGGCCAAAAATAGCCTATTCTGAGGATTTTTTGGACTATTAATCAACTAGAGAAGTGTCCACTACAAGCACTTGAGTGACAAGCTTCTAATACAAGTGGTACTTTGTCATAAGTAAGACAATGTCTTAAAATTCCGTCAATCCTTCGACGATATAATTTCTTGGCTATAAGGGCAAAACGAGTGCTATTCATTTTAATCTTGTGTCGTTCATTTTTTGATAAGGTATTGGATAATTGTTGAGTATTTAGAAATTTGGCAATATATTCATATCAAGTAGGTGCTATCATAATATGGAATAAATAGGCATCAAGAAGTTCGTCATGTATATCATAGATTCTTATAGGTGTAGATAATTGTGAAAGATGATCGGCTTGTTTGTATTATTTTTTTGGTTTATATTGCACTATATAATCAAATTCTATTAAAAGTAATATCTATCTTGCTAATCTACTACTTAAGTCTGGTTTGTTTATAATGTATTTAAGAGCCATGTGGTCTACAAAGAAGATGACCTTGTTCATCAAAAGGTAGTGTCGAAACTTTATGATACTAAAAACCATAGCTAAGCATTCTTGTTTGGTGGTTGTATAATTCCGTTTAGCACTTGTCAATTGCTTATTAGCAAAGGCAATAGGATGGATCACACCTTTATCATCTGGTTGACATTAGACACTACCTATTGCAATTTCAGAGGTATCACAATAGACATAGAAAGGTTGATCCCAATTTGCCGGTAGTAGATTATTAAAATATTAATAAAGATTATTAAAACATCTTACATTCAAATATATTCATAATATAGAATTAAAAAATTACAACAAACAAAGCATAATCAAATCTAATTTAATTTTTTATATTATTTTTAATATAATAAATTTATGACAGATAATTAATATTTTTGATTTTATATTTTATCTAAACTATAAGTGTTTTATTTTTTAAGAAAAATCTCTGTTTTTAAATATATATTCATATTTGTATGTGTATATATATATATATATATATATAATTACTAATGCCATCACAATTTTTGCTACTATCACTACAATCCACCACCTACTTGACATATTTCTTTAGTTTTTTTAAATTCCAATCAAAAGTTTTATTAATATTTTTAATCTTTTTTTAAAATTATATATAAAATAAATTTTGTTTTAATAAAAAATAATTGAAAATTAATAAAAATAAGTTGTGGTAGTAGTAGCAAAGACTATGGTGATAATATCAATATTATATATATATATATATATATATATATACACATATGTACATACATATATCTTTAATATGTATCATTACAATAAATCAAAATAATGTATATAAGTAATAAAATAATTCTATATTAAAAGGCTATAAAATATAAAATATAATATAATTTATCCATATTATTATAAAATATTTATAAATTTATTAAATTATTTTTGACTTTCTCTATATATTTCTTTTAGCATTGAAGCAAAGATACAATGAAGCCTATAGATACTACTAATTAATCTTTAAGCAACCATAATAGTAAATAGAAGAAGTTTTAAAAATATACATTGAATAATCTTGTTTGATATAATCTAAAAAAAACTATTAGAAAAGAATAAAAGTAATATCTAGTCTAGTAATGAAAAAAATATAATAATTACAAAATAGTTATGGTTGATAAATTTTTATTATAATATTATCTCTTCTTTATAAATTATTTGGTTCTTTAAATACATCTCGAACCAAGTTGATTATAAAGCTAATTCTTTGGCATAAGCTACTAAATTGGACAACCATGCAATGAGGATATAAACATACAAAGAAAGAGCATGAGACTGCAAATTATAAATTTAGTTTATAATTTTAGACTTTGATTAAAATATTCTAATATTGATAATAATTTAGATATATAGGTCTTACTTAATGAACACCAATTCACAACCTTTGCATCAATTAATATACTCAATACTGCCATTTAAGAAAATAATAATATAAAAAATTCTAGAACAATATTTTTCAAGTAGTAAGCACATTTATTATAGATAACTAAGTTTGATACTTCAATTTTATCACAAATATAGAAGATAGGATATAAAAATTGTTGGAAGTCTATTACTTTTGTAGCTCCATTTTAATAAATATATTAGACTTTAATAAGCACAAACAACATATTAAAGATAAAAACTATAGTGATGATAGATTTATAATTTTGTAAAAATATTATTTGTAGCAAAGATCAAAAGTAGAAATCTATTGCTAAATAATAACATTAGTATACTTCATATATTTCTATCAAAGCCAATAAGGAACTCTAACTATAAATAATTTGTTTAAAATTTCTTTCAAGATAATTTTTTATCTTACTATCCATATATTATAATAATCATATTATGTTATAATATTTTTGAATTACTAAGCTATATGTACAATTCTAACAAAACCAAGTTACAACAATATCATTATTACATCAATTAGATTGTAGATCAAGCTAAAAATTAGACTATTTATTAGCATAATTTTTAGTATAGAATTGAAGAAAAAAATCTTGATCTTTGCTAAAAGACACATTAAAAAAGTACCAAGAGAATTAGGTAATGTAGATAAGAAATTTAATATTATGAATCTTAGAAATAGAAGTAACTCAAAGAATTATATACTTAACAATTGCTATTAACAACTATTGGCAATTGATGCATCAATAACAATACAAAATGCTACCACCACCAATTATATATTTAAAAAATAAAAAAAATCTAAATTATAAAATTTAAAGATAAGTCTAAAATTAAAATAATCAGATATTAAACTCTTTAAAAACTTTTGATAATTATGACATCAAAAACCTCTATTTACACCACTATCAATTAAAAAATTGACATAGTAGAAGACAAATATAATGTCATTTTATATAAAGTCTTGTTTTTAAGTACATAAGCATTTAAATGTAGAAGAAAAATTTCTATGGCACCACAATTATCTTATAATCCAAAAAATGAAGTACTTAAAAATATTCTTTTTCAATAATCTCAATGTTTTTAACAATTTTAAATCTTAAAGATTGTAAATTCAAAATTCCATCAAATCTTAAATCTTAAATTCTAAAATTATTAAGAAAATTTTAACAAATTCTAAGCAAATCTTAAAAATCTTAAGTCCTAAAAATCTTAAGAAAATATTGATAATCCTAAATTATTCCTTAATTCTAAAAATCTTAAAAAAATTCTAATAAATTCAAAATAAATCCTAAAAAAATCTATATTTTAATTATTAAATATAACAAGATAAAACTCTTAATTTTCCAATTAAATTAGTTATAAATTTTTTAAAGTATTTTTTTTTAAATTATTTATATTATTATATAACGTGTCATCTTATTTGAAAATGCATCGAGCACTTCATTGTAGAAGGTAAACTTATATTTTGCAATTAACTAAGAACCTAACAATCCTAATAAAATCCTAAATAAATTCCAATCTAATTGACAGAATGCTTAAAATCACAAAAATCCTCACTAATCCTCAAAATCTAATTTTTAAGATCCTAGCCCTTTTAAATTCTAATAACCTTTGATCTAACTATTTGATTAAGCTATAATTCACAATACGCATTCAACACAACTATATTTATAAATACACAAATTTTTACTTGTAGATCTATTACAAAATTCATGAAATTCTCCAAAATACAAATCTACTTCATTTTTTAATAATCAAAGTCTCCCAAATAAAACCTTGACTTTGCATAGCTTTCACAAAGTTATTACAAACTAAATAAACCTTAAAACCAACGCTCAAAGAAATCCTATCAAGTTTGCTTTTGAATCTTGCTCTTTAATTAACAAAAAAAACCCCCATCTACCATAGGCACATGGTTTTGTACCTTGGAATTTGATTTCAACCTTGGTTCACAACCAACCTTCCTCAAGTATCAATCCAAGGTTTTCTTAAATAATTTTTTCTAGAAACTATCATTTTCTTTGATCTAAAGATGCTTATAGTATTATTTTTGCTAATCTATCTTATTTTGTTTTATTTATGGTCCTACAAAGTAAGTAGAAGTCTTTTTAACGAAAAGGCAGCATTAACACTAGATATTTTTTATTACCTTCCTAGTTTTTGCCTATATTTTTTAAAGTAATTTCAGTACTAAGTTTCCAATTAAGCTCCTCTATAATGTTTTTCTTCTTTTGCTCTTTCATCTTATAGTTGTGTTACAACACAACAACATAGTCACAAAACTTGATACAAATCCAACTTACAAATAAATGCATCTTATAATTAAATTCCTATCTTTTATTGATGGATCTTGTAATCTTTTATTGTCCTAAAGTCCTAATCCATGCAAGTCTTATATCCTTAGAACCTTCTTAAAGC
This sequence comes from Physcomitrellopsis africana, assembly GCA_036785485.1. NCBI lineage: Eukaryota > Viridiplantae > Streptophyta > Bryopsida > Funariales > Funariaceae > Physcomitrellopsis > Physcomitrellopsis africana. The sequence continues at coordinate 73,095 of JAWRVF010001136.1, forward strand.
TAGCTCTCTATTTATACCTCCTAATTTCTAACAAGAACCTTCATTTCTCATATGTCCTTGTTTTTGTGCCTTTGAATTAAATTTTGACCATGTCTCACAAACAATCATCGCTTAAGTATCAACTCCACCATTTTTAAAGTTAATTTTACAAGAACCTAACTTTGACTTTGTCTTGGAAGTAACCATATTGTTTATTTGCCTATTCCACCTTATCTTATTTTATTTATAAAGGTAGTAGAAGCCTTATCAAGGTAGTAGAAGCCTTTTTAATTAAAAAATATATCTTAAAATATAAATTTTGTAATTAATCTTGATCTATTAGCTAATACGGCATAAAAATAATCTATAAAAATTTATATATGAATTCTTTTCATATATCTTGGCCCTTCATCAATTATTCACCATATTGTTTTATTACAACACAACAACAATCATAGCATCAACAATTTTTATTTGCATTATCAATAATATAGAGAAATAATATAAAAAGATAGAGAATTAGAGGTATGATATAATAAAAAGACACACTTTATAAATGTAGAAAACATAAAAACAAAACAATATAAAATAGGAGCATAGCACACATGAGTGCAAAACAATGCACAACATAACCACAACAAACATGAATAACCAAATATCAAATACATGAGTGCTAGGCAACAAAATGGATTTGAAAACAATGCACCAAACAATACACCAAAGTAGCCAATATCAATACTACATTAACATACACTTCAACAAAAATTTTAAGTTGGCAATTTTTAATGTAGTTTATTTTCATTTGTAATTATAAACAGACAAATTGGAATGTAATCTTAAATAGAACCCATAATCATTAAACCCACCTTTTGTGTATCTAATTAATATTCTCCTGAATTTTAATTCATTTATCTCTTATCCCCCCAACTTATTATCTTCTCCACCAAATATAATGTTGTTTCTCTCCCATTGGTTATTCAGTTCTTTGTGAACATTTCTCACATACAACCTCTTACTCTATTGCCCGATAATAAAGACAGAAATCAAGAAAAAAAGAGGGCAGAGAAGTGCGAGAGTGAGAAAGGAGATTGATTCAAGTCAAGAGGGGAATTTGTTTTTTCCATCCAACTTAGGCAGCATCAGAGCTATCATGTTCCCTAATCACTGCACAGCGTCCCAGGTGGCTACACACTGGCGAACATCCAACCTAGGAGGGCATCCCTGCGATTCACTTGCAAGGATGTCTTACCGAACCCAGCACAGTGGAAGAGACTTTAGCCAGAACACCTCCAGCCGTATGATTTGTCGAAACGAAAAAAAAAACCGACTAAGATGTACAAAACGGTACTGCTACGATGACCGACTAGGGAATATAATTGAAATGGCAATCCAAAAGCAAGAACCACAAGCCGAGGTGAGAAAAACAAAGCCTACAAACAAAAGACTCCATTCACATGCATTCCTAAGCGCCAGCCTGTGGTAGTAAAACCGGAAAATAAAGGTTCGACAATGTTCAAAACGAATCACATACGAAAATCTCCAGTCACCGACACGGCGTTTACAGAAGCAGGAACGCTCGGCAGCCCAGCAGACGAAACAGAAACAGCCACTCGCTGCTTGACCGTCTCTATCCACCCATAGATCCACCTCTACTCAGCAAAATCGCTGCTCTGTCGCTACTCGCTACTCGCATCTCCATCTCATGTACATTACCAGCCTGCGGCCTTCCCGTCGTTGCCCGACAGCCCACACACCTTACCATCGTCTCCGCCTCTTCACAACCATCCATCGCAACGTCCTCTCTTCCACACACGCACGGCTAACCAGCACAGGGTTCCCGCTGCCTCTGCTGCTGCTCCTGCTGCGTGCCTCCTGGAAGCTTAGGGGGGATCCATCGCCCACCATGCAGTACTGGTCCACTTGACTCGGCATCCCGTGTCCCACACCCTCCGCTCCTCACTGCGGGTTCATCAATGCGTCCGAAAGGCTCAGGCTGTTCCGCAGCGTCGTCCGACCCACTGCACCGTTCCCTTTCCGCATCATCGTCACGAACTCGTTGTAGTCGATCCGCCCGTCGTTGTCCTGATCCACCTCCCGGATCAGATCCTCGATCGACGTCTCCCCCATGTTGTACTTGCTGCAAGCCTGCTGCAGCTCGTCCACCGTCAGATACCCGCTGTTGTCCTTGTCCAGCCACGAAAACGCCGCGAACAAGTTCTCCTCCCGCTCGATCTTGTTCAGGTGCAGAGTGGCCGCCAGAAACTCCCCGTAGTCGATCGTCCCGTTCTGGTCCACGTCCGCAGCGTCCATCAGCTGCCGGATCTCCGACTCCACCAGGTTCGACCCCACTCTCTCCAGCCCGCTCTTCAGCTCCTCGAACGTGATGGTGCCCGAGTGGTCCGTGTCGATCATCTTGAACATCTCCCGCAGCCCGGCGATCTCCTCCTCCGACAAAAACTCCGCGATCACCCGGATCGCCACCTTCTTCAGCTTGTTCATCGCCGAAAACTGCTTCAGCCGCGATTGCACCGCGGGATCCATTGGCCTGTCCGGAGCCACACCCTCCTCGCGAATCCACGGGTGGCTCAGCACCTGATGCGCTTTCAGGCGACGCTTCGCGTTCGGGTCCAGCATCCTCCGGATCAAGTCCTTCGCGCTATCCGATATCGACGGCCACGGCTCCGACACAAAATCCAGCTCGCCCTTCAATACCTGCTCGAATATTCCCTGCTCCGTCTCCGCCCAGAACGGTGGCACTCCGCTCAGCAGAATGTACAGAATCACCCCCGCGCTCCACACATCTGCCTCCGGCCCGTAGTGCTTCCTCAGCACCTCCGGCGCCACGTAGTACGGGCTCCCCACCACGTCCGTGAACACCTCGCCAGGCTTGAAGAACACCGACAGACCGAAGTCCGTCGTCTTCAGCGCCGCGCCCTCGCTCGGGTCCGACAGCAAGAAATTCTCTGGCTTCAGGTCCCTGTGCATCACGCCCAGCGAATGGCACGTCTCAACGACTCCCACGATCACGCGGCACAGTTCCGCCGCTTGAGCCTCCGAGTAGTGCCCTCGCTGGATGATCCGGTCGAACAGCTCCCCGCCCGCGCACAGCTCCATCACCAGGTGCACCGCCACCTGGTCCTCGTACGCGCCCTTGATCGTCACGATGTTCGGGTGCCCCGACAAATGGTGCATGATGTGCAGCTCCCGCCGCACGTCGTCCACATCTTCCTGCGAGATCAGCTTTCGCTTCGCAATCGACTTGCACGCATACTCCCTCCCCGTCGCCTTCTCCACGCACAGGTACGTCGTCCCGAACTGCCCCTGCCCGAGCTTCCGCCCCAGCCTGTACAGGTCCTTCAGATTCTCGGTCTGCCGCTGCAGCACCGAGTGCGTGAAGCTCTGCCCCGGGATCAGGTTCAGCCCTGCTCTCCTCATGGCTGGCACCACGCAGTTCTCCTGCCTCCTGTTCGCTGCGGATGGGTACACTGTGGGTGCGATCCGGATCACGGCAGGCGCCTGAATCGTCAGGCTCAGCTGGGGCTTAAGCTCTGCTCTCGCCTCCTGCTCAACGCCCGCCCCGGATTTCCTCCGCTCCTCTTGCGAGGAATCGTTGGGTTTCGCTGCCGGCTCCTCTGGCTGCGTGCCCTTCGGCGTGACCGAGGGACTGGGCGAGCCTCCGTCCTGAGGGAACTCGAAGAAGCCGGCCTTGCTAGCTGCCCCTACACATGTGTTGCCCATTCAGTGCTCATGTCCCCACATCAGCCTTCCCTACTTCACAACCTCCTGTCCACCATCAGCAGCAACCCGATATATGTTCAACATAACTCTCGTTTGGAACGCTGGGAAACACACTCAAGGAATCATAAAAGAAGGAAATGTAATAACAAAGGCAATACGTGCAACATTTACTGGCAGTCATGGTAGAAAATAACATTGAGATAGTCTATTGCTTATCATATGGAAGGTGAGGATTACAGCAAGAATTTAACAGAAACAACTTTTAGTTTTGGCATTATTAGCTGTTAATGTTAGAACTCAGGAGTTGCATGCACAAGAAGAGTTTGAACTGACATAGTTGAATTGTGCACCAATCAAATTTCTCTGTGCTGCTGCTTCGCTGACAACACATTTGTATCGTAATGGCTTTATTAAGTATAATCAGTCCAAATTTACGAGATGTTTGGGAGGAGGCGCAAGCAGTTTAGACCAATGGTGAGTAAAAGAGCTTTCATGTATGCAGCCAGATTCGCCAGCCACAATTATTGGTAAGCAAAAGTGCTTCGATGTTGATGTTACAGAGAGCGACGTCAACATTAAAGAATACTGGTACAAACAGTAATTCATGTTAGTAGATATACGGTATAACTAATGCATTAATACGTGAGCCAACTGTCACCGAACTTAAGATCTTGCTTGTGTCTAGGCTAGATTTCTGAGCCTAATTAGCATTCTTTCAAGTACTAAGTAGCATCTTTGTAAAAGCTAAGTGAACCGTATATTGCAGGGTCCAGTGGACAACTTGCACACGCTACCTCAACTAGCCGCAAAAGATATCTAAACAACCCCCCACGCTTTAAGGACCGAACTGAAGGAATTTGAAATGAATGGCTCAGTTGCATTCACTTTCACTAAGACGACAACGTGTCTAGACAGCGATTTGTGATCATCTAGACTCTGTATGACGACGATTCGAATCGTAGACCATTCACACGAGATTAAGGAGAAACTCACACTAGGGTTCTGATTCTCGAGACGTAGGATTGCGAACATGTAAACCACACATTCAAACAGTGAACATTACTCGCACGAGGCTGTTCTCAAAAGCACTCGTAGTTATAAAGAATCTGATACTTAATAGGCAACGAACACTATTAATGAAAGAAGTGGGCACCCGCATACATCGCACAAGCCAAGTTGTCGAGTATACGGTTGAATATATTAAACGGACTTGCCCGCAGACGAACGAGACTTCGAGATTTGAGGAACGCTGAGCAACACACAAATGGATCTTCAGGAGCATTCACGAGAATTCCAAACGCATCAAATATTCAACTCTCAGCTCTTTTTACGTACTCTGTTTCGTCTTCAACACGGTAAAGTGATTAAAACCCTACCAAAGAAAGTCGTCGCAATATCGTACAACTAACAAGGTGGGTGTAGAACTAAGACACAAGAAGAAGCACTACAAAATTTACTCAGATCACAACACAGACAATGACCACGTTTATACTTGTGGTAATGAGAAGGGTTTCCAATGCTTACCGGAACTGAAAACACCGAAACGGATCACGAGTAATGATACCGCACACCGACCGCGTCGCCGTAAGACCTGAAGTCCACTCCGGCAGAAGCGATCACCAAATCCACGAATAGAATCCGTTTTCAAACCGCCAACTACCACCTCTGCGCCGCACAGGTTCCGCCTCCGCGACACAAGAAAGAACGAGAACTTCACACGGCTTCACCACCCAGAGCTGTTAGCTTTCATTCGCCACACCGCGATCAAACACAAAACCCGTATCCAATGCAGCCAACCGTGAAATCCATCAAATCAAGCCTCTTGTCACAACCTTAACCTCGAAATCACCCATACTATTCCAAGTCAGCAATAATCTATACGCGCGGTCTCGTACAGAAGCTGTCGCATCGACGATAGTACTACACTAAAGCGACCCTACGTATAGTACCAGGGCCACTCGACTGGTGCGGAATGCAGACAGGAGGGCAGCAAGCGCGGGCGAGAAAAGCCGATCTGGTGAGCAACAAAGATCTTCTCCACAAAAAAACCCCTATCATCTCATCTGCGATGGAATTCCACGCCATCCCCCTAATGCCTCGACAACCAAAAGGTCCGATCTAGGGCCGCAAGAAGAGGATACATCTGGGCCCACAGAGAGCGGATTTTTGCGATCCAGAACGTGGGTACGATTGCTGGAGCGCTCCCTCATCCCTCCGATCCAGCAAATTCGCTGGATTTCGTGCTGGACCTCGGCTCTCCGCAACAATCGACCCATGATAGTTCGCCGATGTTCCGCCCTTCCTTAGCTTTGCACGAACGGAGACGATTCCGGACTTGACTCCGTGACAGAGATCGTTGACTGGATGGCAGCACCAGCTTTCCCCCGGCGATAGAAGGTTTGAAATTTGTCTCTCGCGAGTGTCGATCTGCTCGCTGGTCAGTCATGCTGACACGCTCCTCATCCACTTGCGCCGTTCACGAGGAAAATGGTAGGTTTGTCAGCGTGGGGAACAGCTCCGTGGATGAGATTAGATGGGGTCAACGATTCCAATACGACATTCATTACTGCGTCATTTCCATCTATTTGACGGTTTTCATCATCTATTGTAGCGTAGTGGACGACATTCGTCCTCTATCTGTTCGGCGATGCAGCTGCTACCCAAAAATATAAAAACGGGTATCTTTAATCTGGAATATTAGTTGATATGTTAATGAGTGTGTGTGTGTGTGTGTGTTTTTTTTTTGGGATCAAACTGCACAAACAAAAGGATTTTGTTTCCATTTTTCATATTCTTTGGTCATTAAGTGCTGAAATGTTGATCTCCACAATACTCTCTTGGTAAAAGATCATTGATTTTTATTTTTTATATCAATGACCTTTAAACTTAAGTGCAATTAATTAAAGGTTATTATTTTTAATAAAATTTAATATTATTACATTATAATATAAAAATAAAAAGAAGAATATAGAGTAAAATCCCTATAAGACACTTTTAAAACAATTTCACCAATTTCTATTGATCTTCATATATTATGAACAAATTTATATAGAATAAAATAATTATTTTATTTTAGAGATAATTTATATTTTTTTAGTAAATTTAATTTATTTTTTATAATATTTAATTTATTTATTAGGAATTTAAAATAATTATATTTATTTATTTATTTATTTATATCTTATTATAATTTAAAGTTATTTATAAAAATTTAAAAACTCAAAAAATAATATTTATAAAATTTATTATTGTTATTAGTCCAATTACATATATCAAATATATATCCAATTACATAATAAATATATTTTTTATTTTAAAAATAAATTTATTAAAAAAATTATATTTTTAAACTAATCTGAAAAATTTGATACCAATATTTAAATACACAAACTATTTGCAAAACTAGTAACAATTAAAGAAATTAAAATCAACAACAATAAGCAACATCGAGTATAAAGATTACAATAAAAAAATATTTTAAGATATTTAAAGCAATTCAAATTAAATAAAAAAATAAAAAATAAAAAAAGAATAAAGATTAAAAAAGAACAAGAAGGACTAACAAAGAAATAAAACAAACAAATAAGATTATTGAAAAGATTGAAGTGATAAAATTAAAATGATGTAACAATGGCATACAAAAGGTAAATTTTAAAAAATATATTAGATTTAAAACAATGGTTTTAATAGTATTAATTAATTTTATGAAATAATAATAATAATTAAAAATAAAAAATTATAAAAAATAAAAATTAATATAAGTATCAAGGACACAAGAATACAAAACAAGAGACTTGAACTAAAAAGAGGTTTTAAGAAGAAACCAATAAGGACTTGAATTATCTAGATGAGTATACAAATAATACCAAAAAAGATGAGTTAGAACTCTAAGGTATGAATTATTGAAACAGAAGAACTCTTCAAATTCAATTCTAATATATATCCCTGGCTAAGAAGCTTCTTGAGCAGCTTCTATCAAACTAAGAAGCTTTTCAAGCAACTTCTACCAACTTGGTAGCTTCTTGAGATCTTTCTACTAACTTAGAAGCTTCTCGAGCTTCTTCCACTAATTACAAAGCCTTTCAAGCTACTTTCACCAACCAGAAAGCTCCTCAAGAAACTTCTTCTAACTAAAAAACCTCCAAAATATTTTAGAAGGTTTTGTGAATTTCTGAAATGTATGTCTCTAACATCACCTCTTTCTCTAGCAACAATTTCTAAGAGGAGCTCATACCTTTGAAAATCATCCTATATACATAGAAAGTTAAAAATATGTTATACCAATAAAGCTATGTATTCTGATTTTCATTCTTAGACAATAGGTTCTATTGATCCTTAAAAAAATCGTTTATGGTCTTGAGTTAATACTTCCATTGTTGAAACATTCTATTCAAGGATTTGAACTTTATTACGGCCTTCAAAACATCTTCCAAATAATATCTTAAGCTTAAAAGGATTTATTTTTTCAAGCTCAAGCAATATCACTAAAACTCGAGCATTGGAATCAAGGCTTATATGGTTAGATGTTGCTCATAGTAGTTCCAACTACAATTGTACTTGGTATTGAAATGTATTGTCTTGACTTTACTCAATTGAAGGCTATAAAAATTACACTAGTTTGTTCAAAGCTTACATAGCAAGTGAATCTTTTGAATCTTGTTCTGTTAAATCTCTCAACACTTGAAGGTTTGATATGGTGATTGACTTACTTCTACTATTCTATTCTATTTTGGAATAGATGACTACATATTGATAAAGACTTTGGTTTGACTCTCCTCCTCTTATAGATATTCTTTGAATCTAATCTTCACCATAAAATTATCATCAAATATATTTAGATTTGTGAAGATAGAGTTGATGAAATTCTTGTATCTTTTGAGGCACATTGGCAAGATTTTTGGTTGATTTTCATGTGTGCTTATTAATATCATAGCTGCATCAATAAACAAGATATTCCAATTTGCTCCACCTTCTCCGTAAATCTAATATCTTTTTGACCTTGTATTCTTCATGATTTTTGATTTTGATACTAGATAGTGATTGTTATATTCTTCTCAAAGTATGTGACTTTTTATAAAGTTCTAAAAGAAAGACATGAAAAATTAAATATACCTAAATAGAAAATAATAGTTTCAAATAATATGCCTTTAAATTAATTTACTTTTGGATGAAAAATTGTTCTAATCTTTGATAGTCCAACTTATTACATAGCCATTATCATGTTGTAATATGACTATAGGATAAAAGAGCAAAAGAAGATTTATATTATGAAAAAGTTTAATTAAAGATTAAGCTATAAAATTATTTTAAAAAATATAGATAAAAAAATAAAAATAAAAATAAAAATAGAGAGGTAGTAAAAATATTTAATATTAATATTTTTTTTTATTAAAAAAAAACTTCTATTTACTTTGTAGTAAAAATAAGATAAGATAAGATACTGTAAAAATATTTATGTAGTAAAAATACTATTATAGGCATCTTAAGATCAAAACAAAAGATAGTTTTTAACAAAAATTATCTAAAAAATCCTTGGATTGATACTCGAAGAGGGTCAATTATGAACCATGGTCAAAACTAGACCTTAGGATACAAAAGCATGTGCCTATGGCAGATGGGGCTTTTTTTTATTGATTAAAAAATGAGATTTGAAAACAAACTCAATAAGACTTCTTTGAATATTAGTTCAAGGTTTTTGGATTTGTAATGATTTATGAGAGCTATGAATAGCCAAAGTTCTATTTGAGTAACTCTAGATAATAAAAAATAAAAAATAAAATGGATTTGTATTTTTGAGCATATTAAGAATTCAATAATAGATCTACGAGTAAAAATTTGTGAATTTGTATATATACATGTCATAGACATAAGATTTATCCCAATAATTATCTAATTAGTATGGATAGATAGAAGTAGGTAGAAGTAGGTTAATTTGATAATATCTTAGAGAGAAGCTTCTTGAAAGATTCATAGATATGATTTCATATTTATACATGTCTACAGGTGATTGGTAGGCTAAAAACTTAGCCAACAAGTTAGCCACGTGTCGCACATGTTAGTAGCTTGTAGAACAAGCTAAATATATGGCGCATATATGAAAAACTTGTCTTATAAGTTTGACATGTGTCTTACAAATTGGATATGTGTTGGAGGTCCCATAGAATACTGCCACATAGTTTTTAAGTAGATAGTATATATAGAGACAAGAATGAAGCCTTCTTCACTCTTGTCAATGCCTTTCTTATTCTTAGTCTTATTTCAAGAGTCTCTAGTCTCATTTTCTTTGGCAATAGCCATTCTAAATTTAATATTATTCTATTTTTTAGTGATTTTTTATTCTTTTGAATAATATAAGAATATATTGATATTTTATTCTTTTATGATTCATGTGCTTGAGAATTTGACAAGAATGAAGATTTATTATTTTTATTTTATGTTTAAAAAGTGAATGGATTATTCCACTTCTATTATTGTATTTAAAGGTTGTAGATTATCCACCTTTAAACTAACATTCTTTGCTTTCTAATCTTGATTTTTTCCTTGAAAGAAAATGGATCACCCTTCTTTGTAGAAATTTTTATTTGATAATAGAGGTTGCCGATTACTTTCTTATAATTTAAATTGTGGAGTTATTAAATTGTCTAAGATTGAAGGAAAGATCATAGATGTTACACTTAGCGGAAGTGAGAATAAATTTATAACTATTGCAAATCTTTAAGAACTTGTCAACACTCTTAGGGTGGAAATTTCATGAATCACTAATATCAATCATAGAAGCACTATTCTTACATCTATGGAAGAAGTCCAAAGTCTACACAAAGAAGTTGTATAGTTGAGAGAAGTAAGTAAATCAGCCTTACAATCAAATCTAAAAAGTCTTACTTCTACAAGTGTGAAAGATGCAAAGATTAGTATGCATGAGAAGTTTGATAGAACAAGATCAAAATTTTGAGGATTTATAAAATAAGTCAAGCTATAACCAAGGTTGCAACTTTTTCAATATCCTAATGGATTTATTCAAGTTGGATTCATAGGCACACTTTTATCTGGAAATATTCTTTTTTAATTTGCACCTTTGATGAAAAAAGATTCGTGACTTCTTTATGATTTGAATTTATTCTTTGAAGTGTTTATGGCCATATTTGGAGAAAGTAATCAAGAAAGGATAGCAAAGATCAAGTTCTTATCTTTGCAACAAGGATCACAATCAATTATAATATATAGTGCAAAACTTCAAAATCTTATTTGAGATGTGGAGCGGAAAGACAAAGCTATTATCAATCAATTTTGTTATGGATTAAAGGATAATGTTAAAGATTTATTATTAACAATGCTATAAGTGGATTCTTTGGAATAATTTATTATTTAAGCTATTACATATAACAATCAATTATTTAAAAGATAATAAAAACATAGATTTGGCTAAAGAAGAATGAGTCAATTGATGATAGTAATTCCTAAGTTTATAAAAACTTATTTAACTAAGTCAAAATCAATGCAAATTGATGCGATATGTTTTAAATTTCTTACCAAATAAAAAACAATTTAATATCATCAAGAAGATTTGTGCTTATATTGTGGAGAAGCTAAATACACTACTCAACATTGTTCAAAGAAGCAATGCAATCACAAAATAAAGAATATGATTACAAAGAAAATAATGTGTTAAAAAGTGAATTTCTCTAATTACAATAGGGGCCATGTGATTAGAATCATGTCCAATACCTTGTAAAAATCATATTCTTTCTTTAGATCCTTCACTTTATTTTATAATAGATATATTTTTAGGACCTAAAAATCACAAAGTCTTTGCCTTATTAGATTTAAGAGTCTCAACTTATTTCATAAACAAAGACTTTGTCAAAAAACAAGAAATATCTCTAATCAAGAAAATTAAATTTGTACATGTAGAAATCATAAATGGTCATTTATTATCTTTTGAAGATGTTATCCATAAAAAATTTCTTTTAAATATAATAATTAAGAAATATAATAGAATAATAATATTTAATGTGATTAGATCTTTCTTTAATCTAATTATTTTAGGATTATCATGTTTAAAAAAAAAATCCTTAAATAGATTGGACTTTTTATAACCTTGACTTTTCTTATAGTTTAATCAAAAATCTATTAGCCAAGTAAACATATATAATTTTGGTACTTCAAAACCCTTATTGATAGATATAAAAGTTTTTATACATGTGGCAAAAGAATGATCATCTTTTGCTATATATACCACACCTATTTTGAATGTTGAAAAGATTATAAGTAGTATTCATAGCTAATATCAAGACTTTTAAGATATTTTTTAAAAAAAATACAAATACTCTTTCAAAGCATTGACCTTATGATTATTCAATCAATCTTCAAGAGAGCTCAATGACCATTTTGACCAATTTATAGTTTATTCCAAAATAAGTTGGCTACATTGAAAGAATTTATTAATGAGAACTTGGCTAAAAACTTTATACACCATTCAAAATCACCAATATGAGCTCCTATTTTATTTGTAAAGAAAAAAGATGGATTGTTACAGATGTGCATAGATTATTGAGGATTTAACAAGATTTCCATAAAAAATAGATATTTTTTATTTTTGATTTCAAGACTTCTTGATTAACTTAGTCAAGCAAAGATCTATATAAAAATAGATCTACGAGAAATATATAACTTGATTCATATCAAAGAAACTGATGAATGGAAGATTACATTTCAAATTAGGTATGAATATTTCAAATATAATGTCATGCCTTTTGGACTTACAAATATATCAGTTACTTTTCAACATCTTATGAATGATATTTTTTGTGAGTTTTTTGATGATTTTATTATTTTCTATTTAGACGATATTCTAATTTATTCTAAAAATATAAAAAAATTTGAACTTCATATTTGTCGTGTATTATAAAAATTTAGAGATGTAAAATTATATACCAAGATAAAAAAGTGTATATTTTACACTCTTTAAATTGACTTCTTAGGATACATCATTTTGAATAATGGTCTCAAGATGGATCTTAAGAAAGTTTATACAATTATAGATTGGAAGATTCTAAGAATAATAAAGAATGTACAATGCTTTTTAAAATTTGCCAATTATTATTGAATCTTCATCAATTTTTTTTTTTCAAATTACAGCTCCACTTATACGCTTAATTTGTAAGGACAAACTCAAGTGGAATACAAAAATAAAAATATTATTTGAAGCTTTGAAGATAGCTTTTTCTTTTACACCAATCTTATATTGTGTTGACTTTTTCAAAGAATTTTTTTATAGAAACAGACACATCAAACTTTATTTTAGATGCAAATGGGAGCAAATGATAAATTCTATCCAATAGCTTTTTATTCCAAATTTTTTTTTACCAATAGAGATCATCTATAAAATCTATGATAAAAAACTTCTTGCAATTGTGGACTCTTTTTAAGAATAGCATCATTATCTAAAATGGACTTCTAATCCAATCACCATATATACAAATCACAAGAACCTTGAGTATTTCATATCAACACGCATGTTGAATTGTCATCAGACTCATTAGAATATGTTTTTGTCAAGATTCAAATTCATCATCACTTATTGGCCAGGAAAATAATAAGGTTTGTCTAATGCCCTTTCAAGATGTTTTTATCTTGCACCAAAAGAAGGAAATTTATCTTTTGATTAATAAAAAATAATCTTTTTGAAGCCAAAGCAATTTTATTTTTGAGCAATGAAATCAATAATGATTGTTGATTTAATTTTTTTCAAGAAAGTCCAATTAAGTATGTCTTCAGACCCTCTTATTAATGATATTAAGAATAATTTATTTAAGTCTCAAGATACTTCTAAGTTTGAGTTTAAAAATAATCTACTCTATTTCAAAAGACACCTATATATTCCAAAAGATGAAGCACAACTATGTGCTCTTGAAGCTCATCACAACTTCTCTATAGTAGGATATTTTGGATATAACAAGTCTTTGGAATTAATATCAAAAGATTTTTGGTGGCTTCAAATGTGAAAGATTGTTAAAGAATTTGTACAATTGTGCAAGATTTGTTTAAGATCAAAAACTCCATATCATCAATCTTATGGACTTTTCCAACCATTACCTATACCAAAAATAATCTTGGTCTTTTATTTTTATGGATTTTATCACAGATCTTTCAAATTTAAGTTCATATGATTCTATATTTATAATTATAGATTTTTTCATCAAGATGGTCTATTTTATATTATATATAAAATCTATCACAAATGAAGAAATACCTAAATTCTTCTTTGATAATATCTATTGCTATCATGGATTATCAAAGGATATTATATCAGATAGAGGAACGCAATTTGTATCAAGATTTTGAAGAATCTTTTTGAAAATATTCAAAGATAGATATAAAACTATCCTCAGCTTTTCATCCCCAAATTGATAGACAAATAAAATAAGTAAATCAAGTTTTCAAGCAATATTTAAGACGTATCATCAACTATTATCAAGATGATTGGGTAACTCTTTTACCATTGACAAAGTTTACTTATAATAATTTGATATATTTTTCTATTCAAAAAATTCTATTCTTTGTCAATTATGGTTATCATCCATGACTTGATACTTTTGACTTTTCAAAAGTTGAAAATCTTATGGAAGAAGATTTGATAAATTGGTTATCAAAGCTATGTACAACAATAAAAGCACCATTAAAAGAAGCTCAAGAATGATAAAATATCAATGCAGATATCTTTCATAAGGAACAACTTGAATTCCACATAGATAATAAGATATGGTTATTTTGTCATAATATCAAGACTAGTTGTTCTTATAACAAATTGGATTATCATAGGCTTGGACCATATTTAATTTGTGAACAAATTAATCCAATTGCTTATCAATTATATCCATTAAAATCTATAAAGATCTAATTTGTATTCTACGTGTCATTATTTGAGCCATATAAGATAGGGAATATACAAGATAGGAGATATATAAGAAAAAAAATAAATGCCATTGCCTCCTATAGAAATAAATAACAATGCAGAATTTGAGATGGAAGAAATCTTAGATTTAAGATGGCGTTGAAATTGGCTGGAATATCTTATACATTGGCGTGGATATAATATTAATAAATATACATGGGAGCCATCTAAGAATCTAGCAAATGCATTAGCAAAAATTAATACATTTCATTGATGACATCCATCAAAATTAAAATAAAAAGTCAAAAAAATCTTTTCTATAAAGCAAAGCAAATTCAATAGAGGTTTCATTCTATTTTGTATCATTGTGTGCTATTTCTATGAATTTGTTTGTGCCAAAGAGATGGAGAATCAACAACCAATGAATTCAGCTTAAGAACCATTATTTGTTGATTTATTGGACAAGATATTACAACTAACATAACTTTTAAAACAATAGAATAGAGATGAAGATCCTCAAGAATAACATGTTCTTTTTTAGATTGACGGGGAGATACAATGTATTTGGTATCATGACCTTAGAAGAGACTTGTGAGTCATCAAATTAACTCATTAGTTGTTTTAGCATAAAAGAGTGTATTTAGAATGCCAAAACTACAATTATAAAGTAAGTATGTATTTAGATGATGCTAAATAAAGGAGAATAGTATTATTAAGAAAGAAATAGGGTCTTAGTAAGTCTTAGAGGCAATTATTTTAGTTGATTTAGTATTTTTCTTAATTTTAAGAATTAGTATTTAGTTATTGAGACCAATATCTATATTGGCTTTTTATCTTTATGTATCACTTATTAAAAATATATGAATTTTACTTAGTAGGTAGAAGAAGCATGAAAAATAAACTTCATGTCTTTTTAATTATTTATGTAGAAAGTATAATTTTTAGTTGATTTAAATTGATTTTATTATTATAAAAAATCACCAAGATAGAATAAAATAGTTTTAAATTGATATTATTATTTTAAAAATATTATAGAGATTTTTAGAATTTATTTAGAATTTTTTAGAATTTTTTAGAACAATTTTGAAGTCTTTAATAAAAATAAATTTTACCACCTTGGGAGCCATTATGAAGAAATAGAGCAAGATTTGAAGGCCTCACAAAGTTCCTAGGCCAATCGGATATTTTTGAATACTATGGTGAAGTCAAAATTGCAAAAAAATAAATTTTATTAGTAGAAAATAGGAGGACTAGCAACTAGTGTACTCCTTGTATGAAGGGAGGTGTACAAGTCCCATATGGATTGTGGCACCTTAGATGTAGGTAGGAAGATAAGACTAAGGCCTTGTCGCCTCTCTAAGACATCCTTATACACTACTTGTAAGCCTTGGTGAGGTTTGAATTCATGATCTCTTTAGCAAGTTATCTTTGAGGTAAAAAATTTTCACTTAATTTTCATATCATTTACCTTTTATTTTTGGATTATCATAAATTATTCATAATAACTTGGATTTATATATTTTTTATATCATTAGAAAGATAAAAAAAATTTCTATTCAAAAATATAATTTTTATTTTTTACTTTTATATTTTATTTTTATTTTTTATTTTTATTTTTTATTAGATAAAAATACATTGAATAGATTGTGATGTAGTTTTGAATTGTGTACTTGCTTGATACCATTAATTTTCCTTGTTTATGGTTGTTATTTTTATTGTTCTTGTTATTTGCTCCCTTCACTTCATACCTCCAATTACAAGCAATTCTTGAGTGAGGCCATCTTATAACTTAGATTAAAGAATAAAAATTTATCCTCATAAGACTCTTGATATTTGGTGATACTTTTAGAAGTAGAAACTACTCTTAATGGTGTTCCAAATGCTTTCTTTGAAGGAAGTTATGAAAGCCTCAACAATGATCAAATATTAGGATGGTCCTTCTGCCCTAGTATAGGATACTATCAATGGCTAAGAGGACCTATCAATTATCTTCAAAAGGAACAAAGATTAGAGTATGTGACAAATATAATTTGGTAGATCTTTGACTTCCTCAACATATAATCACCGATCCTTTTGGAACTTATTCCTAGAAGAAGGGATAATGTCATAGATATAAAATTTATTCTAATAATTATCTAATTAGTATGAATAGATAGAAATAGATAGAAGTAGGTTAATTTGATAATATTTTAGAGAGTAGCTTCTTAGAAGCTTCATAGATATGGTTTCATGTTTATACATGTCTATAGGTGATTGGTAGGCTAGAAACTTGGCCAACAAATTAGCCACATATTGCACATGTTGATAGCTTGTGGAAAAAACTAAATACATAGTGCACATATGGAAAACTTGTCTTGCAAGTTTCATACGTATTTTGTAAATTGAACATGTGTTGGAGGTTCTATAGAACACCATCATATAACTCTTAGGTAGATAGTATATATAGAGATAAGAGTAAAGCCTTCTTCACTCTAATTAACACCTTTCTTGTTCTTAATCTTATTTCAAGAGTCTCTAGTCTCCTTATCTTTGGTAATAATCATTCTAATTTGAATATTATTCTATTTTTGAATGATTTTTTATTTTTTTTAGTGACACAAGAATCTATTAATATTTTATTCTTTCATAATTCATATCCTTGATAGTAGATGTGTTAAAATTCTATTATAAATTTGAGCTTAATCTAGTAGCTAGATCAAAGGTAATTGAAGTTCAAGTGGATCAAGGTCTCAAAAATTGAATTTTGAGGATTGATGATAATTTCTAAGATATCTAATCATCTATTAGTTGAATTAAGATATAAATTAATTATATAGATTGATTAGAATTTGACTTAGGATTTGATTAAGGTTTAATTTAGGATTTATTTTAAAATTTGATTAAGATTTGATTTAAAATTTGATTATGATTTGAGTAAAATTAATTCAGATTTGATTAAAAATTGATTAGAATTTGATTAAAATTATATTAGAATTTATTTAAGATTTGATTAAAATTTAATTAAAATTTATTTAAGATTATATTAGAATTGTTAGATTTTTGATTAGTTGTAATATATAAGTGTACCTTCTATAGTCAAGTACTTGGTGCATTCTCAAACAAGATAACTCATAATATAATATAAGTGGTAAATCCAACGTGAAAGTTTGAAGTAAGAGGTATTAGATTTTATTTACTCTTATTTAGATTTAATAGAGAGAAAAAGCAAGAAGGTTGAAGTTAGAACTTCAATGGAAGCTTTGAATGGTTGTTCAAGTAGAGCTTCTAGTAGATTTTCTATTAGAAGATAAGATATATATATAGATCCAAATATTACAAGTATATTTCAAGTATTTATATTGTCTATGCAATAATAATAATACAATAATTGTAAAAAAGCTTTGACAACCAAAGCATTGTAAGTAGTGGCTAACAAGATTGACCAGCTTAATAGAAAAGATATTTGAAATATTTAAAATATTATATATAGAAAATGGAATTAAATCGTGTTTTCAAAAAATAATGATTGAATTATTTGAACTTACAATGGTATTGGAGATTAAAAAACATGTGAAATCAATTATAGAGCATTTTTGGAGTTCATGGAAGATATTTTTATACGCATTAAAGGATGAATATTTCTTAAAAGATATTGATTGAATTATTAAGAAATTATTCTTAGAATAGATTAAACAACCTAATAAGAATTTGTAAGCTATAGAACTATTAAGAGAGTTTGAAAGATAGTATTTTCTATTGTCAAAAGTAGAAAAATTAACATTGGAGTCAAACAAGGTTGAGTTATTTCTTTGAGTTGCTGATGGAAAATTATAAGAAAAATTGGAAGTTCTTTTTAAAAACAAAGAAGAAGATGAAGGATTAATAATTAAATGGAAGGATGTTGAAGATGCTATGGAATTGTTTACAAAACGAGAAAGAAGAAAGGATAGGGTTAGTATTCAATGAGTGATACAAGCACCTAAAACTTAAGTGTTTGCTATACGATCAACCATGTCTATTGTCCAAACTCCAGTGATAACATTGAAGAAAGAAGATATAGAGATTGAAAAGATTATATGTAGAATGCAAGATCTTCAAATTAAACTTGTAAGGCTTTAAGAAAAGACTTCTATAAAAAATTCAAAGATTATTTTTAAACAAAGATATATACAAAGATATATTTGATATGATTATGTTTTTTATTTTTAAAAAGATTGTGATAAATTCAATGATATGGTTCAACAAGAAGTTATTTTTTAAAAGAATAGAAAAGTGGCATTAAAAGATATTGGAGATCTTCTTTAAAGCAACTTTGCTAAGGGAGGTATGAAAACACTGATTCAAAATTATTTGATAATACAAAAAATTGTGATACAAGAAGTTACAAGTTATGGTGCTAAGGTGGATGATGACTTCAATAGAAATATAGAAATAAGTAGATTTTGGTCTTCTGCCATTTCTATAATATAAAAAGAAAAAATATCACAAAAAGTATTAGTAAAGATTATGATGTTGAGATAGAAAGAGTTTGCTTCAAAAAAATATTGGACTTCTAGCTGTCATTAATTTCTCAATCAAATGTTAAGATAGATAAAAATTCCAAATTTATATAAAGTTGTCTCTAAAAAATATAATTACATCAAGTGCACAAGCCTCAAGTATTCTAGAATGTCCAAAATGTGGCAAAATAGACTAAATCCTTCATTAATCTTAAGGGAGATTTTTTCCAAACTTCAACAATGCATATCTCCAAATTAAACTATTCAAAAGTATTCAAATTTTATATAAAGTATTGATATACTTTTAACTACTACTATAATAAAGTTCAATTATCAATTTGTTGTCAATCTTTAGATATCACCAAAATCCTAAAAGTAACTTCAAATCCTTGTTTATACACATCCATGTACTAAATTCTTTATATCTCACAAATTAAATGCCTAAATACTATGAAAATTTGATGTATAGTTTTTTAATATAATAATTTATCTTTTAAAAAAAATTTAAATAAAAATTCATTGAAAAACTTAAGATATAGCAAAAATCATCACTATCAACAAAATGGTTAATTTACTGCCTTAGAATTCAATGTGTTGTCTTCAACTTTTAATATCTCCTTCTTTTGAACTCCAAATATAATAATTCTTCCATACTAGATGTAGATCTTAAAATCACCTCTCCAACCACACCTTTTAATCTTCAAAAGCTCTTATATAATTCCTTGTATCTTCAAAAGAGTGATAGTAGGTATGATTTGTATACCTTAATTTCAAGCACCTACTCCTCCCTCATAAAAATTCAAAATCCCTTGATTTTTATACCAAAATTATAGTATAAAAAATAAGATTTCTAATCCTAGCATTTGATTTGAATGCCTTCTTTGAAGTTGCCAAAATCCTTATTCTCATTATAAATAGCCTGTTCAAATCCTATTAGACATGACCATTGATCAATAGGAATGAAGATCTTTACTCCTTACCTTCATTCATGTATATCTTGCTTTTATTCCTTCAAATAAGCTTCTTGGCATTTTAATTTTTCATCCTTGGATCTCAATCTCCTTTCAAGATTTTATATTAAACATCTAGGTCCTATATAATTTAAATGCTATAATAAAAATAAATAAAAATAAAAAATAAAAATAAAATTTCTTACATTAACTCCTTTTAAATACTTTATTAATCAATCTAACACATACTAGAACTTATAACCATATTACATATTTTGACTAGTTTTTATATATTATAAGCAATTATAATACAACATCCATCCCCTCCAAACTTGCACATCTTTTGGTATGTGTCAAAAAATCATCCCCTCCAATCTTCAACTTAACCAATGATTCTTGAATAAATTGATGTTCAATTTTATACTTCTCTCTCAAACCTAGCTCTTTAACTGCTTGCTTGATATGCTCCATAGTATCAAGTGGTAATTGAGTAGCTACATGTATAAGCTAAATCTTGCCACCTTCAATTGCATTTGTAATCCGATGGCTGAATCTAACTTACACCTCTATAATCCAATCCATTTATTCCACTATAATTTAATGGCATTATGTAATATTGGTACCCTCTAATATCTAATTGGTTAATATTTACGGTATGTTAATTAAAATATATAATATTTTTATTTTTTAAATATATATATATATATATATATTATTATTTATTTATTTATTTATTTATTTTATTTTAAATTCTTTGTATAAAGATAGAAATGAAGAATGTCCAAAAAAATACTCACAATTTTCATGTCGTTCAGTGTTTCAATTTCACATTAGATCTTTAGCAGAACGATTCAGGAACATTGAAGGATGATCTCTTAACAAAACTCTAACCTCAACTTTTTCAACAAAACCTTCGGACATCAGCATCACCAAGATGTCATGCCTCATAGCATCGATTCTAGCAATGTAGATGCAACCTGATCTCTTTTTTGGTGCTACTCCTTGAACTTCCTCTCCTCTACAAATCCCAACTCTCTGCTCCTCGCCGCAGCAACATCCAGCCTTCTGGCTTCTGGAACTCCTTGACACCGTTGCATCCAAAGTGCAGAATCGCCGCACCGCCCTGCTTCTTGTGCACGTCGCTGCCTCAATATCTCAGTGGACTACCTGAGCTTCTCCATCACCATCCCTCTCTATCAAGCTCTTGATTTCATCATCCCCTGCTCGGAACGGCAATACCTCACAGATCCACCACGCAAGGTCAAATTTGTAAAATCCTTGTCGGCCTTTTCAACAATGCCTTGTCTTTAATATAGCCTCTTACACCAACCTCGCAGTGGATGATAGAGTGCACACCCGCAGGAACTCCCTTCAACCGTAATCGCCCCCCAACTCATGATTTCTCACCACTTCGACAAGATTACATTCTTCACGGCTTTTGAACTCTCCTTCTCATCGCTACTTCTCGCTTGTGACAATCCATCCAACTTGTGTTGCGAGCTATCCAAATCACGTGTCGCACTTCAAGTTAACCCTGATCTAATACTCATCCCCTAATTTATTAACTTATACTCATGGATCTGCTGTTCTTCTACACTTCCTAATTCCCTCTTTCTTCTCTATTGCCTTCCTGCTAACTCTCTTCCTATCTCCTACATACACACAGCCACCACAACATCTTCCCACGCTCCATCTCTCACCGCATTGACTCGCATCCTAGTTTGCTGCCCGATGATCTCGCCCCGCATACGTTCCTTATCGGTGACACGGTCAACGGTCGCTAGGACCTACTTACTGGCACTTGCATTTTTTTTTTTTTTTTTAAGTCCCAAATTCATATTTTTGGATCGCAAGGACTTAATGTAAGGCCCTTCCCTACCCCATTTCCATATATAAATATTAATTCCAAAATAATTACTATTTAATATTTATTCCAAAATAATTACTATTTAAAGTAAATTTCTTCTATTTCTAATTATTTCCAAGTCCCTATTTTTCTTCCCTACTACTATTTTTACTAATTATTCCTACTACTCTCTAATTTACCTATATAACTCTAAATTTTTTAATTTTTCTAATTTTTCTAAATTTTTAAGGTAACTAATGTGAGACAATGAGTTTTTAACTTACAATAGGTTCTATTTTTTGTGCCACAATCTCATATTTAATTTATACCATAGTCTAAGATTTCAACCTATAATTTGTAATAAGTCCATCTTTTATCACAATCTTTTTTAGTTCTTCATAAGTCTTTCTTGAGTGTATCTCCATTAGAGCATCTTCATCCATGCTTATAACTAAGCTTTTCAAAACTTATATTAAATCATCTTTTAAACATGTTTCTTCTATTATTCCAATTATAGCATAATTACTTAAAATAAAATCCATTCTTTTAAGGTTTTATTTTTATTTTTATTTTTTTTATCCTTCTTCTATTAATAAAATTTAAACCTTAAATTCTTTTGAAATTCACAAATCTATTATCAATCAAATCTAAAAATCTAATATTAAAATTATCTATGTTAGAATTTAAAAATAATCTATTTGCATCCATATACCTCCATCTTATATGAGTGCCTTTTAGAATCCTAAGAATATATTTTTTAGCTTTTAAGTCATCCCTCTTAGTTGTTCTTTGTATCTTTTATATTCATATGTTCTTCAATATCAAAGTGGGGTTCTTTTTGTTAGAGAGTGGATTATCCCTCTGTTTAAAGATATATCAACACTTTAAAGATTGCAAATTATCTTCCTTTAAATTGATATTTTCTTCATCACAATATTAGAACTTTGTCCCTTTTGTCACGGACATATTTTAAGTTACTACTTTTTAGATCTTTTTGTAGTCTTTTAGAACCTTTTGTAGCTTTCTAGAACTTTTTAGAATCTTCTAGAACCTTCTTTAATCTTTTAAGAATCTTCTATAGTCTTTGAGAATCCTTTAGAATCTTTTTCAACCTTCTAGAATCTATTGTAGATTTCAAAGAATCTTTTAGAATCTTCTTTAGACTTTTAGAATCTTCTTTAGACTTTTAGAATCTTCTAAGATACTTTTAGAAGATCCAATAGGACATAGGCCTTATAATATAAATAAGAAGCAAGACCGAGAAGCACCTCAATCTTGCCAACTCAAGTCTTGGAGTGATCTAAAGTATTACCTTATTTTTGATATCAATCTAGTCTCTTGTTCTTGATCTAGTTCTTATTCTTGTCCATTCAATTCTTTATTCTTAAAATTATTCTAGTTCTGAATCTTCTCCTTATTTCTTTGTTAATTTGGTATCTTGCATCCTTAACAGTTTGACAAGACTGCTTACATAATCATATCAGAGCTTTAATCTCTTGATAGAGAGTAGATTATCCCTCTTCAAGATATTATTGCGTTTTAGAAGAGTATAGACTACCCCCCTTTAGACTGATATGCTTACTTGTTGTAGTTGATTTTTCTTTGAAAAGAATGGACTACCCCTTTTCTAAGATATATCACTGCATTTTAGAAGTTGTGGATTACCCTCCTCTAAATTAACTCTTTAAGAATATTTTTTTTAGTATAGAAAATACTACATTAATAGCTTATTAATTTTTTTTTTATCAATATAGAAATAGATCAGGTTAATGGAGGTGCATCCTCACAAACAAAGAATAGAGTGGCAGTTCTTGGAGATCTTTAAGCTCTTTTAAATATTGTATGAGAAGAAATGGCATTTTTTTGCAACCTAAAAAAAAAATCGTAAATGATACAAATATCCAAAGAAGCTAAGAAAGAGATTTATAATTTATAATAAGAGATTATTTGTTTGAGAGAAGTAGGCGATAAACAAGTTATGCACATAACTCCTCTAGAAGCTCCAAGGATTATCATAAAGAAGCCTAAAGTTAATATGTCTCACAAATTTGATGGAATAAGATCTAACTTCCAAGGATTTATACAACAAGTATGACTTTACTTATGATTGTATGTCATGGACACAAAATATAGACTAGAAGTCTAAACAAAAAATTCAAGAAGAACTGACAAGAAGTGGATTAATCAAATGAGTACAAAAATAACATCAGAGAGGTGAGCTAGAGCTCCAAGAGATGTGTTGTCGAGAGTGAAGAACTCTTCAACCTCGACTTTAATATATACTCCTACCTAGGAAGCTTTTCAAGCAGCTTCCACCAACTAGGGAGCTTCTCAAATAACTTCCACCAACTAGGAAGCTTCTCAAGCAGCTTCGACCAAGTAGAGAGCTTTTCAAGCAACTTCTACCAACTAGGAAGATGCTAGAAGGCTCTGGAAGGTTCTAGAGAGTTCTAAAAACCTTCTAGAATGTTCTAGAAGGTTTTGATAAGTATGTCCTTGACATCACGTCCTCCTCTAGCTTCGAGGTCTCCAAGAAGCTATTTAAGATGTATACTCACAAACGTAGAAAATCAAAGATTTGACGCATAGTCTCTACAATATACTCTAGTTGTTGTTCACAAGGAAAATGATTCATGGATCCTTGTAGCCACCAATAATGACCAACACCTTCTACTTGAGACCATGCCTGAACTTCTGTGTCTTCATTGCAGAAGCGACCTGAAAATATGGTTTCGCTACTACCTTCATGAGCTGGTTCAGCTTCAAAGACAATCACGAGTGACCTGCTACTTGGTATTCTTCAACGTCTTCTTGGCTCTTCTAATTCTTCATCTTGAGGTCAACGCCGTGAGCTACTCGGTTGAGATAGCACCACTAGTATAGTATCCACATTTTCACTAGCCATATCTAAATACACCCTGAGATTAGATATCTTGACACTACAAAATACAACAAGTTATGTTTTGATAAGACCTGGATCCTTTTTTTATTCATTTATCTAGAGAAGGCTTCATCTTCACACTTTGTCAATGGCTAATTTTTAATTTATTAGGATATGGTCGATGGAATTCCTGTACTTTTTGTGGCGCATTGGCGAGATTTTTGGCAGATTCCGATGTTCGTTCATTAATATCATAGCCACTCTAATGTACCAAGTGCTCTAATTTATTCTATCTTCGCCGTGAATCTAATATCTTTTCTACCTCATATTCTTTGTGGTTTTTAATTTTGATACTAGGTGGCGGATATTGTACTCTTCCAAGAAAAGATGATTCCCAATAAGATTCTAACAGAGAAATATGAAAGACAGGGTGTACCTTCATAACAGTTTGTAACTCTAGGTGGTACGCCACAAGATTGATCTGCTTCTGGATAACAAATGGTCCCAATCTCTGGTAGTCCAACTTATCACATGGTCGCTTGGTCTTGATATTCCGTCGAAGCATCCATATTTTATCTCCAATTTTGAAAATAGGTGCCTGATTCCAAAATTTATTCGCGGATGCTTTGTAAGACTCTTGGGCGATTTGCAATTGAAGCATCAATGTGGTTTGAAGCTTGGATAGCTACTTCACCAATCCTTTAGCTGCTAGGTTGTTATTCGTTGATAGATTCAATAGATTAATCTTTGGATGGTATCCATAGTTGAAAAAAAATGGTGTTTTTTGAATCGACCCATGAAGGGTGTTGTTATATGCAAACTCGACTAGCAGTAGATATACAGTCCAATCATCTTACTGATAATTGATGGTGCATCATAAATACTGTTCCAAAACTTGATTCACCTATTCCATTTGGCCATCAGTTTGAGGATGGAATGCCAAAGAAAGCTTGATGTCTACCTTCAATATCTTAAAAAGAAATCTCCAAAACTTTGATACAAATTAGGTTCTTCAATCCGACACGATATCATCTGATAGATCATGATATCGATACACATTATCAAGGAAGAGCCTTGCTGTGTCTTTGCTTGATGATGTCTTCTTACAAAGGATAAAATGTGCCATCTTTGTAAGCCAATCCACCACAAAAAGGATATTATCGAATGAATTTGATGGCAGCAAGTCTGTAATAAAGTCCATAGAAATTAAAGACCATGGACGATGCGAAATAGGCAGTGGCTGTAGAAGTCCATAAGAGCGATGCCGAGGGTTCTTGGATCTTGAAAAAATGTCACAAGAGAGGACAAAATCTTTCACATCCTTCCACATTTGGGGCCACCAAAAATCTCGGGAAATGAGTTCTAGGATCTTGTTGAATCCAAAATATCTCGTAGTTGGAAAGTCATGACGAGATTGAAGGACTCAGAGTCGTGTTGGCTCTTTTGGGATATTGTTGTTCTTGTTCGTCTCACTTACTCTACCAATACTGTCTAGAGTAAATCTATAAAGGGAGATTCAAACACAGGGAGAGACTATCCGCATTGAGTTAAACTGTTAGGATCACATAACTATCTACCTACTAAACATTAGAGTCCAATGCACACGTACACGTTTTTCTTTAAAATACTGCCGTCCACTCTACTGGTTTTGCTATTTTGCAACTAAAGATACTTCATGACAGAATCCTCCACCAATACTCCTACTGTAATCTTCTATCTTCTTCCAAATTCATAACAACAATTGGCAATGTTGCACCATTTCCACAGACTGCATACACCCGCTTCTTTTTCCAATCATTGGAAATAATTCCTCACCTACAACGTCTCTCGAAACAAATTGTTATTCCAATATTCTCTACCGCTTAACTCTCATAGTCAATATGGCATGACACTCACATCCACAACTGAACTTCATTGACATAGCCAATCTTCAACCTCCAATTCACCGCAAAGAACTTCACGTAATAAACAATCATAATTTCTTACTCATCCACATATATATAAATTTTCTGTTTTATTATTGTATTTCATCATTGACATGGTATAACCCTTTGGAATAGAATCCAAATCTTCCACTATAGTCTAACAAAAGAAAAGAGAGAGGTAGCACCAAGCTTACCCCAGCTCAGGACTATCATAGTCTGGCCCCGACTCCCCCATATCGAATCGATTTATATTTACCCCGTCTATGTTAACTGCTTCACAATCGATGATAACTACTTTTCTTAACTTCTTCATGCTTCTGCCTTCTAAACTGGCCATTCATTGGCTTCTTGCTTATTCTTAATTCTACAAATTATGTATTGTAAATCCTAAAATTCCTATCCATTCTACAAATATACAGCCGCTCTTCAAAGTATAAAAGATCTCCTTCGACCTTGAACTTATCATCATTGATACATTGCTTGATATCAAGGGCTATTGAATTTTCAATGGTCAGGGTACGTACCTAGTTGAGGAGGTTAGCATCAATTAGTACAACAGTAGCACAAATCCTAAATTGCTTTGGCTTTAACAATATCGTACATTGTTGATCAAGCACTACTTCTCCAACCTTCGGCGCAAGATATGATCTTCTTGATAATGCATCAAATAGCCCTTGCTGCTTTTGAAGTCGATAAATAATAACAAAGTCAAACCTAGATAGCGATATATTCCATCAAACTTGACGACAATTTAGAACCCGAGCCGACATGAAGTACTACAGATTCTTGTGATCCAGGTATACGGTCACCGGATGTGCAGCTCCTTCGAGGAAGTGACGCCATTCTTGGAAAGAATCCACTATAGCAAGGAGTTCCTTATCATGGATCTCGTAGTTGATCTCAACCGCAAAAAACTTCTGCAAATAGAATGCAATCGGATGAAGCTTATTGTCAATGCCCATTTGCAAAAATACGGCTCCTAAAGTAAAATCCAAAGCATCGATTTCCAAATAGAAAGTCTTTGCAAAGTTTGGATGTACCAAGATTCGAGCCGTAATAAATGCCGTCTTAAGATTTTAAAATGCTTTTTCCACTAGAGGTCTCCATTTGAGCTTATCTTTACACATCAATCGAGTGAGCGGAGCAGCAAGTTGAGAATAATTTTTGATGAAGATCCGATAGAAGTTAGCAAAGCCAAGAAAATATTGTATGTCTCTAACTGTCTTCGGAACTTCCCAAGACACAAATGCTTCCACCTTCTTGGGATCCATCTTCAAGTCTTTTGTAGTCGCAACGAATCCTAAAAATTCCATCTTAGTTTGGTGAAATAAGTACTTTTCCAACTTGGCGTAGAATCCTCGCTCGTGTAGTTTTTTGAGTACCAAACAAACATGCTTCACATGCTCTTCTTTGTTCTTGGAAAATATCAAGATATCATCCAGATAGATGACAACAAAATTGTCTAGATGCTCTCGAAAAATATCATTCATCATGTGTTGAAAGATTTCCGGAGCATTGATAAGACCAAATGGCATGACATTATACTCAAAATGGCCATACCTTGTACAAAAAACTGTCTTCCATTCGTCTCCTTCTTTGATTTGCACAAGGTTGTAAGCTCTCCTTAGATCAATCTTTATAAAGATCTTTGCACGTCCAAGTTATTCCTAAAGACTAGAGATCAAAGATAATGGATAGCGATTCTTCTTTGTCACCTTATTGAGACCTCGACAGTCCATATACATTTGTAGTGAGCCATCCTTCTTCTTCATAAGTATGTTAGGTATCCCAACTGACAACTTTGAATGACAAATGAAGTTCTTGGCTAGGTTCACATCAATGTATTTCTGCAACTCAGCCAATTCCATCTGCGATAGGTTGTAGATTGGACCAAAAGACGATTGTGCTCCTTCTTGTAATTCTATGGCACAATCGTATGGTCAATGCTCCGATAGCATGTCAGCATTCTTCTTTTGGAACACATCTTGAAAATCCTTGTATTGTTCCAGTATACCTGTTGTTGAAATCTGCTCTCTACTAGTTAGAGTCACATAAATAACCAATGGTGTGCTTTCCTTGTACGATCTTACAAACGTTTTTGTCTCAATAAACAAGGATTTTTTGATTTGGGGTCTTCTTTGAGGCTTGTCATTAGGTTGTTCTATGGAAAATGTTATCCTCCGTATTTTCCAATCTATGGATGGATTATGTTTTTTCAATCAAGAAAGACCAAGAATAACAAGATTTGATGGGGTGCTAATAATGTTGAAAATAATATAACTACTATGGTCTTTAAATATCACCTCTATAGGTTCTGATTTATGGGTGACACTACTAGATAATAAAGGTCGTCCATCTATTACTTCTACGTGAACAGGCTTGAATTTTTGTACTAGAGGAATTTTGTGACACTTAGCAAATTCTTGGTCTAAGAAACAAGCAAATGCTCCTGAATCTAATAAGGCTAAGGTTTTTAATTTTTGAGGGCCAAAAGACAAAAGAATTATAAAACAACGGGCAAGTTGAGTAGAAAGAAAGGAACTTGGTATTGATTTGTCCAGCCGCACGGTCCCTATTGTGGCCGAGCATCCTTGTTTTCCTGAATAAACACACCTCTAGTCTTGATGCTGCGTCTATTTTGCTTCTTATGACAGCTTCCAACTCTATCGCCTTCTCCACCGTAATGCAAATAGAAACCTTCCTCCATACGGTGCTTCTTTTTTTCTAGAATAAGATATTTGACATGTACCACATCAATCTGCATGTCCTCCTCTTCCAATTGTGAATTTAGGCTACTTACCAATATAGTTGCACCGTGACGACTTGTATATTGTCTTGAGCGTTGGTCTTAGCGATCCTAAAATAGGCGGTTATTGCACTTCACAGCTTGGCTAATGGCTTCGTTGAGCATTCATGGATCAGGAGGAGATAACAAATTCTTCACGTTGTCCTTTAGACTCCAATAGAATTGACTCATCAATGCTTTTTCGTCCTAATTGATGTCGCATACTAATTGCCTGAAATCCGATGCATAGAGTGATGTAGAGCGAGTTCCTTGTCGCAGCAACCAAATTTTCGTTGTAGCCCATTGAGCCTTGTCTTGCTCGCCAAATGCTTCTACAAATGCCTCCAAAAAAGTCTCAAAGTTATTCAAAATCAGTGATCCTTTTCCAAACAAAGGAGCAAACCACGATAGAGCTTGTCTTGTAAGCAAAGTTCCAACCAATCCAACACGTGACTCCTCTGTCAGATAACGTTTGGATTGTAGAGCTATTATCAACTTGATTTGATTGACAAAACCTGAAACTTGGAGTGTTGTCATCTTGTGGTTTGGTTACTCTATAAAAAAATTATATATTTAATATACAATTTACTACTTAGCTAAATAAAAGTCATATCAGTAGATTTTATTGGTTATAGGATAAGATTAGGTTGCTAGTTTAGAAAAGATCTATTAAAAGGATTATTATTAAGATTTATACAAACTTATTTTCCTTTTAGTAGTGACTTTTGAAGTTAATTTTATATTGATAGTAACTTGTATATATCTTAAGTCACCTATGTTAGACATTGGTGATCCTTAAGATCTTATTTACTTCTTTTATTTGGTGCTTAAAGTACCAAGTATGTAAATCTTATAAGAAGAAGGGTTAGAAAAGGGTAGTTTGGCCATCCATGTGGATGAATAGAGGTGGATGATAGAAATCTCTATTTTAATTGGCCAAAAATCATGCCCAATGGGCTTCAAGGAGGCTGCCCGAGGATTTATTAGGAGTTAGGGTTTGTTTTTCGAGAGGAGTCAAACATCAGAGGCTAGGATCATAAGGTTTAGGTTTTTGGATCTGGTTTAGGTGCAAATTTTGTGTAATTTTCACTTTTGATGAAGAAGTTATAGGCGCCCAAAGTTAAGGTGTCAATTTTGAATCTACTGTCACTCTTGTGGGTATAACTCACGCATACAGAAAGCAATTGAGGATTGGTGAATGGAGTTGGAGAGAGCACTTTCACGGCTACACTTTCTATATACAGCTTGATAAAATCCAAGCTAGGGTGAAGGAGATATTGGGAGTTGAAGTCAGTGCTTACAAACTTAAGGGAAGTAAGTGACCTGCTTACATAGTGGTTACATTTTGAGCTATATCTTAGGTAATTTCATAGATTTTTGGCTCAAAATTTTCAAGAGTGTATATGTTTATGTCACAAGACTATGTGCAAAAATTTTGTGGCATTAGGATTTTGGGTTTGTGAGATATAAGGAAAATAGTGCTTGGGTGTCTCTGAGCTAGGATTTTAAGCACTTGCTAGGGATTTTGAGATATCAAACGATTGGAAATGAATTTGTTGTTGATTTTTTCTTATGATAAAATTTAAGAAAATTATCTACACTTTGAATTAAATTTTATAGAAATTGAATGGTTGGATCAAGAGTTATTGGACTCTAAAGTTCAACAAGAAATAGGTTCTTGCGGGTGAATAAAGTTTTGAAGGGTTTTTGTAAAAATTTGAATCCTTTTTGTACAAACTTACTTGAATACAAGACGGTTTACATATATAACTTCTCTTTTGTGAGATTTTTGTATTATTTGTCCTTTTTATTGAGAACAAATAACATGTTGGATTTTGCCATCAAATTTCAAATAAACTCTCCACAGCCAGGTACCCAGTGTATTCCCAAATAGAAGGTCACGTCATACGACATTTTTGGTGAACCCGACGTGAAACATCTAGGGTGGGGAGTTTTGAAGAAATATTTTGGCCTTTATTATAGTAGGGGAATAAGGAGATAGTAGTGGAAGTTGCAGTGGAGCATCCCCAATGCAGCTTGATCCTGCTACATCTCAAATATTTCAAGCGTTTGCTCTTTATATGCAGCAACAACAAGCAGTGGAGCGTAAGGAGGCTATGGCTACCAAAGCCTTACAATTTGTTGTGGGCATATTGGATCAATTTGATGGAAAAAACATTTTTAAGTATTTGAAGTATTATTCGCGGGAGATGGAGCTTAGTAAAGTACCGGAGAAGGAGATGATCTTAACATTTGAGCTAGCACTTGTACCTGAACTCCATGAGCACATCAAGGGGATTATTCAAATTCATGGAGCAAAATAGGAAGATTTTACCTTTCAGCTAAAAGAAGAATATTCTTTGGAGGATGCTGAAAGGGTGACAAAAAAATCACTTATGGAATGGGTTAATAAATCCAACAAGGAGTTGGTAGCAACAGAGTTATTTCGGGAGTTTGAAAGGCAATTTCTTCAAT
>JAWRVF010001137.1:0-104916 GCA_036785485.1 Physcomitrellopsis africana
ATTGGGACCATTTGTTATCCAGAAGCAGATCAATCCTGTGGCATACCACCTAGAGTTATAAGCTGCTATGAAGGTACACCCTGTCTTTCATGTTTCTTTGATAGAGCCTTATCGAGAATCGTCTTTTCCTGGAAGAGTACAATGTCTGCCACCTAGTATAGAAATTGAAAACCACAAAGAATACAAGGTCAAAAAGATACTAGATTCAGGGCAAAGATGGAATAAGTTAGAGTACTTGGTACAGTAGAGCGGCTATGATATTAATGATCGAACATGGGAACCGACCAAAAATCTTGCCAATGCATTGCAAAAGGTATAGGAATTCCATTGGCGATATCCTAATAAATCAAAAATTGGCCATTGACAAAGCATGAAGATGAAGCCTTCTGTGGAAAAATGGATAGAAAAGAGATCTAGGTCTTATCAAAACATAACTTTGTAATATCAAGATATCTAATCTCAGGGTGTATTTAGATATGGCTAGTGGGAATGTGGATACTGTATTAGTAGTGCCATCTCAATCGAGTAGCTTACGGTGTCAACCTCGAGATGAAGAATTAGAAGAACCAAGAAGACGTCGAAGAATATCAAGTAGCAGGTCACTCATGATTGTCTTTGAAGCTGAATCAGCTCATGAAGATAGTAGCAAAACGATATTTTTAGGCCGCTTCCACAATGAAGACACAGAAGTTCAGGCATGGTCTCAAGTGGAAGGTATTGGTCATTACCAATGGCTACAAAGATCCATGAATCATATGCCTTGTGAACGACAACTAGAATATATTACAGAGACTATACGCTAAATCTTTGATTTTTTACGTTTGTGAGTATACATCTCAAATGGCTTTTCAGAGACCTCGAAGCTAGAGGAGGAGGTGATGTCAAGGACATACTTATCAAAATCTTCTAGAATATTCTAGAAGATTCTTAGAACTCTCTAAAACCTTTTAGAGCCTTCTAGCATCTTCTTAATTGGTAGAAGTTGCTTGAGAAGCTCCCTAGTTGGTGGAAGCTGCTTGAAAAGCTTTCTAGTTGGCGGAAGTTGTTTGAGAAGCTCCCCAGTTGGTGGAAGGTGCTTGAGAAGCTTCCTAGGTAGGAGTATATATTGGAGTCGAGGCTGAAGAGTTCTTCAGTCTCAACAACACATCTCTTAGAGCTCTAACTCACCTCTTTGGTATTGTTTTTGTATTCATCTGATTAATCTAATTGTTGGTACTTCTTCTTGAACTTTTTGTTTAGACTTTCAGTCTATATTCTACGTTCCTGACAATTTGTAAGTCTGAAAGGCATGACATTATATTCAAAATATCCATATCTTATTGAAAATGAAATCTTCCATTCATCACCTTCTTTGATGCGCATTAAGTTGTATATTTTGCTTAGATTTATTTTTGTATAATTCTTAGCTTGATTTAGTTGATCAAAAAGTCCAAATATCAGAGGCAGAGGGTATCTATTTTTGATGGTAAGCTTAATGAATCCTCAATAATCTACACACATCCGTAGTAACCCATCTTTCTTCTTTACAAATAAAATAGAGCCTCCAATTGGAGATTTTGAATGGCGTATGAAATTCTCGGCCAAGTTTTCATCAATGTATTTTTTGAATTCAGCCAATTCATTCTATGATAGATTATAGATCAATCCAAATAGAGGTTGAGTTCTTTTTTTGAAATCAATTGAGCAATCATATGGACAATACTCTGGAAGAATGTTTGTATTCATTTTTTCAAAAATATCTTGATGATCTTGATATTAGCTTGAAATGCCATTTGAAGTTCTTCCATCATGTCATGGATGCAAAATATAAACTAGAAGTATAAATAAGAAGTTCAAGAAGAATTGGCAAGAACTAGATTAATCAGATGAATACAAAAACAATACCAAAGAGGTGAGTTAGAGCTCTAAGAGATGTGTTGTTGAGACTGAAGAACTCTTCAGCCTCGACTCCAATATATACTCCTACCTAGGAAGCTTCTCAAGCACCTTCCACCAACTGGGGAGCTTCTCAAACAACTTCCGCCAACTAGAAAGCTTTTCAAGCAGCTTCCACCAACTAGGGAGCTTCTCAAGCAACTTCTACCAATTAAGAAGATGCTAGAAGGCTCTAAAAGGTTTTAGAGAGTTCTAAGAATCTTCTAGAATATTCTAGAAGATTTTGATAAGTATGTCCTTGACATCACCTCCTCCTCTAGCTTTGAGGTCTCCAAAAAGCCATTTGAGATGTATACTCACAAACGTAGGAAATCAAAAATTTGTTGCATAGTCTCTGTAATATATTCCAGCTGTTGTTCACGAGACAGATGATTCATAGGTCCTTGTAGCCACCGATAATGACCAATACCTTCTACTTGAGACCATGCTTGAACTTCTGTATCTTCATTGTGGAAACGACCTGAAAATATCGCTTCGCCACTACTTGCATGAGCTGGTTCAACTTCAAAGACAATTACAAGTGACTTGCTACTTGATATTCTTCGACGTCTTCTTGGTTCTTCTAATTCTTTGTCTCGAGGTCGACGTCGTGAGCTACTCGGTTGAGATGGTACCACTAGTACAGCATCTACATTCTCACTAGCCATATCTAAATACACTTTGATATTAGATATCTTGATACTATGAAATACAAGAAGTTATGTTTTGATGAGACCTCGATCCCTTTTCTATTCATTTCTCCAGAGAAGGCTTCATCTTCACGCTTCGTTAATGACCAGCTTTTGATTTATTAAGATATCGTCGATGGAATTCCCGTACCTTTTGAGATGCATTGGCAAGATTTTTGGCTGGTTCCTATGTTTTTTTATTAATATCGTAGCCGCTTCAATGCACAAAGTATTCTAATTTATTCCATCTTTGCCGTGAATCTAGTATCCTTTCCACATCATATTCTTTGTTGTTTTCAATTTCTATACTAGGTGGCAGACATTGCACTCTTCCAAGAAAAGACGATTCTTGATAAGGCTCTAACAAAGAAACATGAAAGATAGGGTGTACCTTCATAGCAGCTGGTAACTCTAAGCGGTACGCCACAGGATTGATCTGCTTCTGGATAACAAATGGTCCCAATCTCTGATAGTCCAACTTATCACATGGCTGCTTGGTCTTGATATTCCGTCGAAGCACCCATATTTTATCTCCAATCTTGAAATTAGGTGCCTGATTCCGAAATTTATCCGCGGATGCTTTGTAAGACTCTTGGGCAATTTGCAATTGAAGCTTCAATGTGGTTTAAAGCTCCAATAGCTGCTGCACCAATCCTTCACCTGCTGGATTGTTATTCGCTGACGGACTCAATAGATCAAGCTTCGGATGGTACCCATAGTTGGAAAAGAATGGTGTTTTTTGAGTTGACCCATGAAGGGTGTTGTTATATGCAAACTCGGCTAGCGATAGATATGCAGTCCAATCATCTTGCTGATAGTTGATGCTGCATCGTAAATACTGTTCCAAAACTTGATTCACCCATTCCGTTTGGCCGTCAGTTTGAGGATGGAATGCCGAAGAAAGCTTGATGTCTACCTTCAATATCTTAAAAAGAGATCTCCAAAACTTTGATACAAATTGGGTTCCTCGATCCGACACAATATCATCTGGTAGACCATGATATCGATACACATTATCAAAGAAGAGCCTTGTTGTGTCTTTGCTTGATGATGTCTTCTTACAAGGGATAAAATATGCCATCTTGTTAAGCTGATCCACCACAACAAAGATGCTGTCAAATGAATTCAATGGCGACAAATCCATAATAAAGTCCATAGAAATTGAAGACCATAGATGACACAAAATAGGCAATGGCTGTAGAAGTCCATGAGGGTGATGCCAAGGATTCTTGGATCTTGAACAAATATCATAAGAGAGGACAAAATCTTTCACATCCTTCTATATTTGAGACCACTAGAAATCTCAAGAAATGAGTTTTAGGATCTTGTTGAATCCAAAATATCCTGCAGTTGGAAAGTCATGACGAGATTGAAGGACTCAAAGTTATGCTAGCCCTTTTAGAATATACAACCGCTCCTCAAAGTATAAAAGATCTCCTTCCACCTTAAACTTGTATTCATTGATATGCTGCTTGATATCAAGGGCTATTGAATCTTCAATGGTCACACCATGTACCTGGTTGAAGAAGTCAACATCAATTGGTACAACAAGAGCACAAATCCTGAATTGCTCTAGCTTTAACAATGTCGTACATTGTTGATCAAGCGTTGCTTCTCCAACCTTTGGCGCAAGATATGATCTTTTTGATAATGTATTGGATAGTCCTTGCTGCTTTCTAGGTCGATAAATAATAACAAAGTCAAACCTAGATAGTGACATATTCCATCGAGCTTGACGATGGTTTAGAACTCGAGCCGACACAAAATATTCCAAATTCTTGTGATCTATATATACGGTCACCAAATGTGCAGCTCCTTTGAAGAAGTGATGCCACTCTTGGAAAGAATCTACTATAGCAAGAAGTTCCTTATCATAGATCTCATAGTTGATCTCAGCCACACAAAACTTTTGTAAATAGAATACAATTGGATGAAGCTTATTGTCAATGCCTATCTACGAAAGTATAGCTCTTAAAGCAAAATCCAAAGCATTGGTTTCCAAATAGAAAGCCTTTGCAAAATTTGGGTGTATCAAGATTGCAACCGTAGTAAATGTCGTCTTAAGATTTTCAAATGCTTTTTCCGCTGGAGGTCCTCATTTGAACTTATCCTTACACGTCAATCAAGTAAATGGAGCAGCAACTTGAGAGTAATTCTTGATGAAGATCCGATAGAAATTAATAAAGCCAAGAAAATATTGTACGTCTTTAATTGTCTTCAAAACTTCCCAGGACATAATTGCTTCCACCTTCTTGGGATCCATCTTCAAGCCTTCCGTAGTCGCAACAAATCCTAAAAACTCTATCTCAGTTTGGAGAAATAAGCACTTCTCCAACTTGGCGTAGAATCCTCGCTCGCATAGTTTTTTGAGTATCAAATGAACGTGCTTCACATGCTCTTCTTCGTTCTTGGAAAATATCAAGATATCATCCAGATAGATGACAACAAAATCATCAAGATGCTCTCAAAAAATATCATTTATCATGTGTTAAAAGATCGCCAGAGCATTGATAAGACCAAATGGCATGACATTATAGTAAAAATGGCCATACCTTGTACAAAAAGCTGTCTTCCATTTATCTCCTTCTTTGATTCACACAAGGTTGTAAGCTCCCCTTAGATCAATCTTTGTAAAGATTTTTGCACGTCCAAGTTGTTCTTGAAGACTAGAGATCAAAGATAATGGATAGCGATTCTTCTTTGTTACCTTGTTGAGACCTCGATACACCACGCACATCCTGTGAGAGCCCATCCTTCTTCTTCTACAAATAAGATAGCAGGTCCTAACAACTTTGAAATTTGACAAATGAAGTTTGCTGTATTCTCAATGGGTTTATATTTCAACTCAACCAATTTCCATTTATATATGTAGATTGGGCCAAAGGCTGCCGTTCCTTCAGAATTTATGGTTCAATCAAGGTTGGAAAGTTCTGGTAGCATATCAAGATTCTTCAACACGCCTTAAAAATCCTTGTATTGTTACGGTATATTTGTCGCTGAAATCGCTTCCACTAATTGAGCCATGCTAAATGATCACTTAAGGTGCCTTCCTTGCACGATCTACATAAACGCTTCACTCCACAACAAGGACTTGACGAGGTCTTTTGAAATATTTTTATTGTTTTACGGTAAATGCTGGTCCTAGCTTCTAATCTTATGATGATTTATATTTTTCAACTAAAAAGCACTAAGTAATGCTAGGTTTGGGATTGGTGCTAATAATGTTAAAAATAATATAACTACTATAGTCTTTATATGTCACTTCTATAGGTTTTGATTCATGGATGACACTACCAAATAATAAAGGTCGTCTATCTATTATTTTTACGTAAACATGCTTGAATTTCTGTACTAGGAGAATTTTGTGACGCTTAGCAAATTCTTGGTCTAAGAAACAAGCAGATGCTCTTGAATCTAATAAGACTAATATTTTTAGTTTTTGAGGGTCAAAAAATAAAAGAATTGTAAAACAACGGGCATGTTGAGTTGAAAGACAAGAACCTGGTATTGATTTGTCCAGCCGCACGGTTCCTATTGTGGTCGGGCATCCTCGTTTTCCTGAACAAATGCACCACTAGTCTTGATGCTGTGTCTATTTTGCTTCTTAGGACAGGTTCTATTTCTATGGCCTTCTCCACCGCAATACAAATACAAACCTTCTTCCATACGTTGCTTCTTTTCTTCTGGAATAAGAGATTTCACATGTATCGCATCAATCTA
This sequence comes from Physcomitrellopsis africana, assembly GCA_036785485.1. Lineage (NCBI taxonomy): Eukaryota > Viridiplantae > Streptophyta > Bryopsida > Funariales > Funariaceae > Physcomitrellopsis > Physcomitrellopsis africana. The sequence continues at coordinate 6,324 of JAWRVF010001137.1, forward strand.
CATGTCCTCCGCCTCCAATTGTGAATTTAGTCTACTTGCCAATATAGTTGCGCCGTAATAACTTGTATATTGTTTGGAGCATTGATCTTGGTGACGCTGAAATAGGCGACTATCGTACTTCACAACTTAGCTAATGGCTTCGTTGAGCATTCATGGATCAGGAAGTTATAACAACAAATCCTTCACGTCATCCCTTAGACCTCAATAAAATTGACTCATCAATATTTCTTCGTCCCAATTGATGTCGCATGCTAATTGCCTGAAATCCGATGCATAAACTGATGTAGAGCGAGTCCCTTGTTGCAGCAATCAAATTTTTGTTGTAGTCCATTGAGCCTTGTCATGCTCGCCAAATGTTTCTACAAATGTCTCCAAAAAAGTCTCAAAGTTGTTCAAAATTAGTGATCCTTTTTTGAACAAAAGAGCAAACCACAATAGAGCTTGTCGCGTAAGCAAAGGTCCAACCAATCCAATGCATGACTCCTCCGTCAGATAATGTTCGGGTTGTAGAGCTGTTATCAACTTGATTTGATTGACGAAACCTTGAAACTTGGAATGTGTACCATCAAACTTGTCTAGAAGGCTAATTCGAGGTTCTTTTTGTTGTCAAAGCAATGGTTCTTGTTGAACCACAGGTAAAGTTGCTTCTTCTGGTACAGAAGCTTGAGATTGACGAAGCCCAAATTGTGCTATTCTGGATGCTCTATCGGTATGAAGTCTTGCATAGGCTCCTTCTATCACCGTAGTTTTTTGTGATAACGTGGCAAGAGCATTCATAATGGCGTCCAACTTGGACTCCAAACTTTCAGTCATATTAATGTCTTAACCTCCGGCCATTCTAAGAGAAAGGAAGTAATTGTTTCTACAAGGAGGAAATATTGGTTTAGAAGGGGGTACTCCGCAACTTCTAAAATACCTTAAGACCTTCAAGAAGAGGGATAATCCACTCTCTCTAAGAAGAATAAGATTCCAATATTATAACGAAAAAGATATCAGTTTAGAGTAGGGTAATCCGCAACCTCTAAAACACTAATGTACCTTCAAGTAGAGGGATAATTCACACTCCAACAAAAAAAAACTAGCTCTGATATCTAAGATGAGAGTAGTCTCGACAAACTGTCACAGATACAGAATATAGACTGGAAGTCTAAACAAGAAGTTTAAGAAGAATTGGCAAGAATTAGATTAATCAGATGAATACAAAAACAACACCAGAGAGGTGAACTAGAGCTCCAAGAGATGTGTTGTTAAGACTAAAGAACTCTTCAGTCTCGATTCCAATATATACTGCTACCTAGGAAGCTTCTCAAGTAGCTTACACCAACTAGAGAGCTTTTCAAGCAACTTCCACCAACTAGGAAGCTTCTCAAGCAACTTCTATCAACTAAGAAGATGCTAGAAGACTCTGGAAGATTCTAAAGAATTCTAGGAACCTTCTAAAATATTCTAGAAGGTTCTGATAAGTATGTCCTTGATACATTGTCAAAATTGGATGTAGCATAAATAATAAAAGACGATTTTTTTTTTGCTTCATTCATAAAAGCTTTTGCGCCTATAAGTACGGATTTTATTATATTAGGCTTATAATTTGTTACTTGATTTATGAGACTTTTATTAATGCTTTGAGAAAAATCAAGTCAATGAAAAATCTAATCTATTCAAGGATTATACTTTCCTAATTATGATAAATCTAAAATAAATGGATTAGAGAGAGATTTAATTATATTAAAGATTACACAATTATTATGACTATCTATTGTTACATTGATAAAAAGGATTTTTATGAATAACATCTCCAAAAGATAATGAGCGACCATCTATGACTTTTATATGTATGGATTTAGTTTTTTGTATTAAAGATATTCTACTACTTTTAACAAATTTTTTATCTAAAAAACATGCTGAGGCTCCTAAATCTAGTAAGATAGAGGCTTTGTGATTTTTAGGTCTCAAATAGACATCTATCATAAAACAAGGAGAAGGTTCTAAAGAAAAGATAGGACCTTTATTAGGAGTTGTATAAGATTCTAACTTCACGGTCCCTATTGTAGCTAGACAAACTTGTTTTTTGACATATTATCTTCTTTGATAGCCATACTCCTCATTTTGTAGTTGCGTCGTTTCTTTGGATGATATTGAATAGTATATTTAGATTTTATATAATATAAACACAATCCTTCTTGACAACGACAAGTCTTTTCTTGTTCAATAAGAAGTTTAAAACATATAGCATCAATTTGCATACCTTTTACTTTTGAATATACATATTGAAAAGACGTTGATATTTCCATTGTATTATAGTAACGTTGAAGTTTCCTTGTGCGACTTTCAAATTGAAATTCAAAAAGTCGATTGTCATACTTCATAGCAAAATTAATTACTTGACTCAATATCTAAGGATTGGATAAGTTGAACATCAATTTTTTTATCTCATATTATAATCCATAGAAAAATTGGCTAATAAATGCAACATCATCTCACTTGGTGTCAATTGCTGATTGTTGGAATTGTGAAGCATATAATGTCACTGGTCGATTGCCTTGTTGCAAGATGCGGATCTTGTTGGTTTTGACACAAATTGCATCATATTTTCCATACATAGATCAAAAATCCGCTAAGAATACCTCTAAATTATCCAATATTGGATCATATTGTCGCACTATAATTGCTTACAATATATAAAATCCACTCAAAATATATAATATGTTTATAGGTTTAGATATATATTAGAATGGTTAATAAAGTAAATTAAAGGAAGTTGGTGCAAGAAACTTTATTTTAGATTTTTACTTAGTTTGGTTGTGGGATTTAAATTATATAGAATCTAAATATTTAGCATGAAGCCTTGAGAGAAGGTTGGGGCCTAAAGATGAAGAATTAAACAACAAAAGAGGCCTATTTGAAAGGATGAAGATAAAGTGAGGATGAATGAAGACAAGGGATAAAATTCTTTATTCCTATTGGTCAATGGTCATGCCCAATAGGCTTTGAGGAGGTTGCTTGCAATAAGAACAAGAGTTTCAGTGACTTTAAGGAAGCCATTCAAAAAAATCAGAGACTAGGATTAGAAAGCTTGTTTTTTTGGGCTACAATTTTGGTGTAAAAATTGAGGGATTTGGAATTTTAATGAAGGAGGAGTAGGCGCTTGAAGTTAAGGTGTACAAATTGTACCTCCTGTCACTCTTTTGAAGATTAAAAGAGTTGTATGAGAACTTTTGGAGATCAAAAGGTGCAACTAGAGAGGTGATTTTAAGATCTATACTTGATATGGAAGAATTATTACATTTGGAATTCTAAAGAAGGAGATATTGGGAGTCAAAGATAGTAGATCATATTCCAAGGCAATAAATAGACTGTTTTATTGATAGTGATGGGATTTGCCATATCTTGAGTTTCTAGACGAATTTTTATCTCAAACTTTCCAAGAAGGTATATTATTATGATAAAAAGCTATATATCAAAGTTTCATAGCATTTAGACTTTTAGATTGTGAGATATGAAGAATTTAGTACACAGATGTTTCTAAATAAGAATTTGAAGCTACTGCTAAGATTTTGGCAATGTCTAAAGATCGATAATGAATCAATAGTTGAAATTTTTGGTGATAGTTGTGAAGAATACATTAGTATTTTATATAAATTTGAAGTGGATTTAGATAGTCAGATTAAAAATTATAGATTATTGAAGTTTGGAAAAAATTCCCTGTCTATAGGGGAATGAAGGTTTTAGAGCATTTGTTATATTTTGAGTGGTTTGATGAATTAAGACTTATGTATTGGATATAATAGCTCTATAAAAAAATTCTTTTAAATAAATTTGGAGGTTTTATTATACCTGGATCTTGGTTGAGTAATTAGTGGCAGTCAAAAGCCCTGCGCTTTTTTGAGGTAAATTCTCTCTACCACAACAATGTCATTGAAGAAAGGATGAAAACTATGATAAAGCAGAGCTTCACAAAAATGTTCCAATAAATTCGACTTGTGATCCTTAGATTGAATAGCTTTGGGGTTGAAGTTCAATTACCAGTTGTATTTGATTGATGAATCCTTGATTCTTAGATCTGGTGCCATCAAACTTCTTCAGCAAACTAATTTTTAGTTCTTTGATGCTTGAATGGTGTTGAATCATACGTAAAGTAATATGGCTTGAAGCAGCTCGAATCATCTCTATATCTTTATTTCTTATTAATCTTGTTGCTCTTTGTGGTGGTGTATTGAATTGATGCATTACAAGCATTAATTCTCTTATTTATTCTTACATTTGTGCCATTGCATTCTTCATTTCAGCAAGTTCTGCCATGATGCCACAATAGAAAGGGAGAAAAGTATCTATTCTCACTATAAAATAAAATATTCTAAGAACAAAGAAAAAGTTTTAGGAATAATATCAATTTAGAAGTAGATAATCCACAACTTCTAATATGCTTATGTTTTATCAAGAAAAAAGGATAATCCATTCTTAATTAAAAAAAAACAAAGCTCTGATATTGTAATCTTTATTCTTGTCAATCTATCAAGGATACAAACTAAAATAGATGCATAAGTTAGCAAAAACTATTTCAAAAGAAAATAACAAGATAGAAATAAAGAAGTATGTATATTCAAAAAGAAACTGGAATGGCTATTGCCAAAGACTAGAAAATACATGAGACTCTTGAACTAGACTAGAAGCAAGAAAGGAGTTGACAAGAGTGAAGAAGGCTTCATTCTTATCTCTATATATACTATTTATCTAAGAACTACGTGGCGACGTTCTATAGGATCTCCAATACGTGTCTAATTTGCAAAACACATGTCAAACTTATAAGACAAGTTTTATATATGTGTGCCACGTACTTAACTTGTTCCACAAGCTACCAACATGTGCGACACATGGCTAGCTTGTTCCACAAGCTACTAATATGAGCGACACGTGACTAGCTTATTAGCCAAGTTTTTAACCTATCAATCATCTATAAACATATATAAAGGTGATTTCGCCTTTATGAAGCTTCTAGGAAACCTCTCTATAAAATATTATCAAATTAATTTATTTTACCTATTTCTATCAATCTATATTAATTAGGTAATTATTGGAATAGATCTTATGTTCGTGACACATCTTTGACTATCTTTGATATAAGTAGTTGCTTAAGATTAAAATCACTTTCAAATGAATTAAAAAATCTTTGATAAATTTAAATATAAAATGGTGCTTAATCTTAACTTTATTACCAAATAAATTAGACAATCTCATATTTCTAACTATCTTTGATATAAGAGATTGTTTAACATTAAAATCACTTTCAAATGAATTAGGCAACCTTACTTCTTTGACTAATTTATATATAAGGTGGTACTCAAGTTTGACCTTATTATCAAATAAATTAGATAAATTAATTATTAAATTAGGTAAATTAATTATTACCTTATATATCTTTAACTACCTTTGATATAAGTGAATATTTAAGCTTAATTTCATTGCCAAATGAATTGGACAACCTCACTTCTTTAACAAATTTAAATTTTAAGGGTACTCAAGCTTGGCATCATTATCAAATGAATTGAGCAAAGTCACTTCTTTGACTAATTTAAATATAAGGTGGTACTTAAGCTTGACTTCATTGCCAAATAAATTACGCAATTTTACATCTTTAAATACCTTTGATATAAGTAAGTATTTAAAATTAATTTCATTGCCAAATGAATTAGGCAACCTTTCTTATTTGACTAATTTAAATATAAGAAGGTGCTTAAGCTTGACTTTATTATCAAAAGAATTGAACAATCTTACATCTTTGACTACCTTTGATATGAAAGATTGCTCAAGATTAATATCACTTTCAAATGAATTGAGCAACCTCACTTCTTTGACTAATTTAAATATGAAAAGGTGCTCAAGCTTAATTTCATTGCCAAATAAATTAGACAATGTCACATCTTTGACTATCTTTGATATAAAAGATTATTTAAAGTTGATACCTTTGCCAAATAGAGATATAATGGAGGTTGTTGCAAAAAAAGATGTCATAGAGAATATTGTAGATAAAATATCTAAGCAAGAATTTAAAATAAGTAGTTAATTAAAATATTTTTATATTTTTTATGATTGGTAATATGAAATGAGTGTATTGTGATTTTATCTTTAAAAAATAATATTGGATATAATTGAATTACTGAATTCTTTTGATATTTCTAATTGTATCATCAAATTATCTAAAGATAGTTGATATCATAGATGTATAAAATAAATAAATTAGCAATAAATTTAATTAACTAATTTAATTAAATTACTAATTCAGTTACTAAATTTATTACTAAATTAAATTAGTAACTGAATTTATAAAATAAATTTATTTTAATAAAATTAGTAATTAAATTCAGTTACTAAATTTATTTTATAAATTTATTGCTAATTTAATTAAATAAATTAATTAATTAAATATATATATATATATTTGTGTGTGTGTGTGTGTGTATATATGTTTGTCTTTTTTTTATATATATTAAATTTTAATTATGTATATTTATAAATTATAGAAATTTTTAAAATATTATTTTTATATATTTTTATGAAATAATTTTTTATACATCAATTGAATATTTAATATAATTAATTATGTGATAAATAAAATATGAAGGAGTTATTTATATTATAATTAAAATTAATATTCTGATTGTCAAGGTTCATTTGATAGTGATAAATGACATCATTTTCTTTTACAATCAAAGTTATTAACCACCTTTGTTGGTTACTATATTAAATAATAGTTTTATCTTATTTCTATAATAATTAATTTTTATATGATTTTTAAAAAAAAACTTTTATTTTAAATTTATAGATGTGAGTAATTCAATAATTTATAGATGTGAGTAAATTTATTTTATGTGATATATGATATGATATGTGATATATGATATGTGTGTGTGTGTGTGTGTGTGTGTAGATGTGTGTATTTATTTTGAATTTATAGATGTGAGTAATTCAATAATAGATTATGTGATATATGATATGCAGATATATTTGAAATTAATGAGAATCTCAAAATAATAAAAATAATATTAGACTATATCAAAGTGAATTTGGAAGAATAATAGCAAACAAAAGTTATTGTAATTTCCAAGCAAGATTAGGAAAATATTTGGAAGAATTTTGAGTCAACTTCAAATACATTATTGGTAACTTTACATGAGTCTTAAGAATATTTGAATATTAAAGGTGATTTAAAAAATACACAAATATGTATTTAAAAAAAAGACTTGTATTATGAGATATTGCAAAATATTTTATTTTGGAAGCTACCATTTCTTGATTATCTTTGGAATTAGGAATTATTTCAAGTGATCTTATAAATATTTTATATAATAAGAAGACCAGGTCACTTGGTTCTAATCAAGACATCTCTAATTCTTTCAAAAATAATGTTAATAGTAGTGATAATAATTTTTTACAATGTTTGATTCAAACTATAAAAATAAGTTTGTATCAAATTTCTTCAAACTACTACTAAAAAAAATTATGAAGATGATTCAAATGGTGGTCTTTTAAATAAGCTTAATTTTAATGTTGTAATAATAATATATTTTAAATTATTGTCAAGTGGATGTTTTTAAGATGATAAAAAAATTGATAATGAAACACAAAGATTAAGATTATAATTAAATAATACTATTCATGCTTGAATAAAGTTTATTTTTATCAAAAAAATTTAAATCATAATGGAACTTATAATATTTTAATTTAGTATAGAGAATGAATAGAATTATATGTAAAATTTGGTTGGTTTTATAACTTCCTTGATGCATCTTTTTAATCCAAAAATTCAAATTATGCAAAGCTTGATACTTCATTCAAGGCCCTTGATGTTGAAGAAATAATAGAAATGGATACAGTAGCTACATTAGAAGCAAATACAAATGAAATGGAAGGTCATTGAGTTTGGAAAGACATGTGTCTGTTGTATCAATATTAACATTAAAATTGGAGGAAAATATCAAAAGAATTCACTAATTCACTAATTCAAATTGATTTTAACCATGCTCAAGAAGTAAAGTTTAAAAGTATTCGGTAGTCAGATTATGTGATAAGTGATTTCTAAGAAATGGTGGAGTATATTTTTAAAGCATCTAGAGTAGTAATGATGACAAATATAAAAATCATTAATAACAATATCAAGAAGAATAAGGAATTATGGAATTTTTTAAAATCAAATAAGTTAAAAATAAAAGAAGATTTTTTTTTAAAAAAATTTAAATAAATATAGAAAAAATATCTATATTTCAATCATATAATGATACATTTAAGTAGAAAAGGATATAAAATACATGAACAAACAAAACAAAGACCATTGAATCAAATAGAGCTTGAGACACATCTTACCAATTATCAAAGTTTGTACTTATTAAATTAGCCTAAGACTCATATAGATGTGAATTTTAAAATATTACTCAATGCCTCAGTTCTCTCACTTTAAGAATTATAGAATATTCCTTCTATGCTTTCATATAGGAGCTATCTCTATACTTATATCAATCTTCAATAAAGATCATTCAATATCTTCAAAAGTTGTAATCTTGATGTGAGTTCTTTGAATTTAATATCAAAATCAAGGTTAGTTAATTAAATTCTAAATCTATCTGTAATATCTTTGTTCTTCAATTTCTTCCTTATGTTCATTTATATCTTTGTCATCGTTAAAATAATCCATTGATGTTATTTAATTTGAAGTAGAATATGTCTTTTAGTTGATGGACCTTATCTTGCTATTATTAGTCTTATTTTCTAAGCTTCTTCATTCCTTTGGTATTGAGAATTCCAAAATCTTCATGAATCTTCCTTATGACATTTATAACATGTTAATAGATCAAAAGTTTATAATGAAATAATATAATAGAATATCAATTATAATATCTTTATTATGATTTTTTTTATATTATTCAAAATATAACTTTATGGCTATTTATAACTATATTATAATAAATTTTATTTAATACTATTTAAACATAATAAAACATAATAAAACTATAATTCTAACTACCTTAGCTACCTAAGATGGTTTTAATCACCTTATCTTTTAACACATGGGTGGTTAATTACTTTGCCTTTTCATACTAATTTCTTTTTTTTTATCCTATATATACTAGCTTTCTTTTAAACTCTATTTACACTAAGTCTTTTCTTCTTGTCTTCTTTTTATATGAAGTTTTTTCTTCTTTTTTTTATTGTCTTTTCTTCTTATTTTTAACTTCTTTTTGAACTAAGTCTTTTATTTATTTATTTATTTATTTTTATAATAATTATATCTAAGATTTTATTGAATTTATTCTTTCTAAAGAATATAAAATCTTTTATTTTATTAGTATATCTCTAAGATTAACATTACTCCCTTCTTTCATATTTAATTAATTCTATTTAATTAACTTTTAAAGTCTTAAATTTTTTATAAAAATAATATGTATTATTTTTAATACATTAATTTTTTCTTTTTTTTTTTCTTTTTTTAAATAATATTTTTTTAATCTTTGGCTTTTAAATATTTTTATAAATAATTCTTTTTTATTTTAAAACATATTTTTTCTTCCAATATATATATATATATATATATATATATATATATATTTATTTATTTATTTATTTATTAAAAATAGATCATTAATTAATTTAATAGTACTTTTTTCATGTCTTTGACTTCCATCAACTTTATATGGTTTATTGTAATTTGTTACTAGATCTTGTAAAATTCTTGAATTAATTTGTATTTTATTTAATTTTCTTCTATTTTTTTTTTTTCATTTGTGATTATGTTTTGTGTTCTTTTTAAATAACAATGCTATGATTTGTTAGTCAAAATTATAAATGACAATTGATCTTTTTTTAAATCAGCTATTTCCAATGGTTTTTGATATTGTTTATTTATTGTTCAATCTATTATTTAATTTCAATCTATAGCCTAATTCCAATCTATTGCTTAATCTTGATATGAATTATATAAAAATTTATCACATTTTATACTTCTTTATCCTTTGTCTTTGTTGCCCTATTCTATTTCAACATAATATGCTAAAAGTGTGTAGCCACCCAGTTCCGGTTTGGTGTTGTTGAAAGGAGCTATTTTGTAATTTAATTTATCATGCACTCTCTTCTTATCACTTTATTTTATTTTGGTGCTATATTTGGATCTTGTGTAGTTACTCAATCTTAGTTGAGTATGGTTTTGTGGATCTTCATAAGAAGAAGTGATGGTGCGGGTGAAGGCTTTAATCCCATAGTCGCCTATTAGAAGAATTCTAATGCCACAACAAATGCTAGTTCCGAAGTTGATTGTTGGAGCAAATGTGGTTCCAAAATTGATAGATAGAGTGGCTCCAATGCAATAACAAGATGCAATATAATATCATGTTATAATATAATATTGTATTGTAGTTTGGCTACCATGTGAAAATAATGTACTTGTATATTTAATATATGATTTATTACATAGTTAAATGAGAGCCATAATAGTAGATTTTAGTTGATTATAAAATATATTAGATTACTATTTTGAAAGAAGTTTGTTTAAAAGGACTACTATTAAGGATTGTATAACTTTATTTTTTTTTATAATAAATTTTGAAGCTAATTTTATGTTGATAATAATTTTTATATATTTTGAATCACCTTTGTTAAATATTGGTGATTCTTAAAATCTTATTTTATTTCTTTTATTTGATATTTAGGACACATACTATATAAATCTTATTAGAAAAAAGAACAGAAAAGGATCTTAATATCAAAATGAGTAGTTATGCTATCTATGTGGATAAATAGAGATGGATGATAGAAATCTCTATTCTTATTATCCAAAAGTCATATCCAATGGACTTCAAGGGCCTTATTAGAAATTGGGATTTTTTTTTTGAAGGCATTTATACATCAAAGGTCAAGATCAGCAAGTTTGGATTTTTGGCTATAGCTTTGGTACAAAAATTGAGTGATTTGGAGTTTTTATGAAGGAGATATAGGTGCTCAAAGTCAAGGTGTTGATTTTGTACCTACTATCATTCTTTGGAATATGACTCATGTGTATAATAAGCAATAAAAGATCAACAACTAAGGTTGGAAAGAGTGATTTTTTAACTATACTTAAAATATTTAATTTGATAAATTCTAAGCCAAGATAAATAAAATATTAGGAATTGACGTCAATACTTGCAATTTAAAGGCAATAAGTGACCTACTTAATTAGTGGTTATATTTTGAGTTATATCTTAAGCTATTTCATAAGGTTTTGGCTCAAAATTTTTAAGAGTGTATATTTTCATATTGCAAAGCTATATACAATAATTTTATAGTATTAGGATTTTGGATTTTTGATATATAAAGAAAATAGTGCTTGGATGTCTATAAACTAGGATTTTAAGTACTTGCTAGGATTTTTGAGATATCAAACAATCAAAAATAAATCTATAATTGAATTTTTTTATAATAAAGCTTAAAGATATAAGCTATACTTTTGAGAAATTTGACAAAAATTAAACAATTGGATTAAGAGTTATTGGATCCTAAAATTCATAAAGAAATCAATCTTTTATATATGATTAAATCATTAAAGGATTTTGTTATAATTTGAATATTTTATACAAATTAAAGGTGTTTATAGGAGCCAAGACTTTAAAGAGGTGAAAAAATGAATATATGGAGCTATGATAATATTTTTGATACAAAGATGAGGTTTTCAAAGGAGATTATAGATTTTCTTTGAAGCTATTAAAAATCTAATTTATCAGCAATTGATTAATTATGATTTGATATAAAAAAGAGTGTTAAGGATTTTTTAGATGCCATATAAACTTCTTATGTATAAATCTATTTAAATATAAGAGATTTTTATTAATAATTTTTTTTTTTTAATATTATTGTATTTTTTATTTTTTTATTAAAAATAAATCACTTATTAGAATATGATCAATAAGTTATAAGTAAACTTTCTACAGCTAGATATCCAATGTATTTCTAGATTAAAAATTATACCATACAATAATGGCTATAGGATAAAAGAGCAAAAGAAGACATATGTTTTAAAATAATTTAATTGAAGACTTAATAAATAAAAGTATTTTAAAAAATTTAAATAAAAGATAGGGAGTTAATAAAAATATTTACTGTTAATGCCATTTTTTTATAAAAATGGCTTCTATTTACTTTGTAGGACCATAAATAAAATAAAACAAGAAGACTAATAAAAATAATACTATAGGCATCTTTAAATCAAAGCAAAATATAGTTTCAACAAAACTTATGTAAGAAAACTTTGGATTGATATTTAAGGAAGGCCGATTGTGAACTAGGATCAAAATCAAACCTTAAGGCACAAAACCGTGCACCTATGGCTAATAGGAGGTTCTTATGTTGATCAAAGAGTAAGATTAGAAAACAAACTTAATAGGATTTTTTTAAGCATTGGTTTTGAGGTTTTTGAGTTTGTAATAACTTTGTGAGAGCTTTGTAAAGTCAAGGTTGTATTTGAAAGATATTAATTATTGAAAAATAAAGTGGATTTATATTTTTAAAAAATTTATAAATTTTGTAAGAGATCTATGAATAAAAATTGGTGGATTTGTGAGTATAATTGTTTTGAATATCTTTTATAAAATTTAGATTAATCAAACAATTAGATCAAGGATTATTAGAATTTAAGTGAGCTAGGATCTAAAAAATTGGATTTTGAGGATTAATAAGGATTTCTATGATTTTAAGCAATCTATCAATTAGATTGAAATGGTTTTTTAATTAAACTAATAGTTGATTTAATTTTTAATATTTTTATAAAATTTTAGAATATATTAATAGTACAAAAAAAGAGCTATGGACATTAGAAGATTGACATCAAGGTTGGAGAAAGAGGACAACCAACATCTAAGAGGATTTTTTAAAGATTTTATTAAAATTGATTAGGATTTAATTAGGATTTATTTAAAATATATTTTAGATTTTATTAGGATTTGATTATAAAATAATATTTTTAACCAAAATATGTTTTGGTTAGAAAATATAAAAGCACTGAATGATATAAGGTGCATTGGTAAGATATCAACAATAAAGTCTGAAGTAGTTTCAATGTCTAGTGCAGCCAACATTGCCTCAATGTTTAGTATAGTCAATTCTTTCCTAATCCAATCAATTCATATCCAAATAACAAAAATTGCTATCGTTGATATCTCCACCGTGGTCAATATTCTTGTTAGTAAAGTTGATACTTATACTAGTGAAGCTGATACTTATACTAGTGAAGTTGATATTCATATTTGTAAAGTTGATATTTATGTTAATAAAGTTAATATCCATATTAGTGAAGTTGATATCCGCATTAATAAAATTAATACTTGCACTTTACTTGTTAATGGTTGAAGATCTTCAAAAATAAACTATAATTTTTTATGTTTTTTTATTAATTTTTTTTTTTTTTTTTTTTTTTCCCATAGGCTTTCTTTTTATGATCTTTAATTGCTTATAATATTATGGTATCTGCTTTTAAACTATCAATATTATCAAAGAAAAATTAAACTTTTTTTTCTATAAAAATATTATTATTTTATTTGTTATCCATAATTTTAATTTTTTAATTTTTTTTTCATTTTATTAATTATAATATAAGAAGTTTATTCAAGTTTTTTTTTATATTATTATTATTAAATATTAACAATAAAATTCTATTGATTTTTACATACATTCATCTATTAATCTAGTAACTACTTCATCTAATCTATTCACTTAAGTACTAGAAACTTTACGTTGTAATTGTAGATAATATTTATCACAATCTATTATAGCTAGTCCAGCATGTGAAACTCATCTTAGTTATTTTGTGTATCTTTGTTTGAATTTTTTTTATTAGCTTTCATTTTCTTTGTGCTTGAATACTTTATGTTTTTTGATTCTTCTTCATTGTCCCGTGTTGTCAACCCTATTATAATTGAATTTATTTCAAATGTACTCAAGTTTTTTTTTCAACAATATTTGAAACATTTAAAATATCATATCATTTTGATCTTTTTGGAATAGTTTTATAGTTGCTAATTTGACATGAAATATACCAAATTTGTATAACTTGTAATAAGGATGAAGGTGTAGTTGTAATATTTTGTTGATATATTGATATCTTCATTTCCTATTTTTTCAATAGTTTTGTGGTAATAATAATATCAAATTTCATCTTCTATTCTTCTTGGATTTGTGTCTTGTTTTACACACCTATATTAATGTCTTGATTCTTTATATTTGTAAAATTTAACAAACTCTATTGAACTTCTTCTCTCTACACTAGAGTTGTTAATATGTATTTATATTTTGATATACATTTTATATTGCAAACTTGACTATCATATCTCACTTTCTTTGCTTTGTAATATACTAAATTACTAATATTCCATTCTATTTCTTTATCAACTATTATAGTAGCAATTATAGGAGTAGATGATTTTTTCATATTTTTTTCTTTTTAATTCTTCCATTGAACTCCATTTCTTTGATTAGTTGTTCTTTAGTTGTATATTTAATCTATATCTTTTGTATTTGTGATATTAATAGATTAATATATATAATTGTAATAATTTGTATAATATTGACATGTATTTTTTTTTCTTCTACTCAAATCCTTTGCAATTCTAATTGCAAATTGTCCTTCAAGATAGAGGACCAATCAACTTACTTTCCATTCAAGGCCATCTGCATCTATTCTATCAATGGTGTAGGAGCATTTGTAGTTTGCCTTTAGAAATACAATGAAGCACATAAAAATTTGATGATATGCCTTGCTGTCTCCAATTTATAAATAAAAATATTTATTGTAGTAGCTTTATAATTACTTTTTTTTATAAAAGGATAGAATATAATTTTATACTTAATATGCACAATTAAATTATAAATTTTCTAAAATTAAAAAGTAAAATTATATAAAAAATTATATTTTAATGGAGCAAAATTGTAATTATCTCCTTCAATAATACTACTACAATTATCTTCTTTTATGCTAAGAAATGCTTCTCTTACCACACTTGTTTGTATTTTTTTTTTTCAATTATCCTCTTGTACAAAAAATTTCAATTCCATCCTATCCAATAATTCTTTTCCTTCAACACTCTATTCATTTTATTTTACAATTTCAAACTGCAATTGTAGTATTTTTCCTCTAGCTATGATATCTTTTCTTCTACCTCTAACAAAATCCTATTATAATTCTTGAATGCTGGCCGTTGCTATAATTAAGTAACTATTTCATTAAAATCAATTTTGTAAAGAACTTCTTATCACTTTTATATCTTTATGTGTAATTAATATTATTACCAAAAAAGTGGTTATTCTTGTTATAATCAATATGTTAGTATCTATCTTTAATAATCACCTTTCTACTATTTTTTTAAATTTCACTAATCTAGATTCACCATTGATTAATCTATTATATTTCTATTAATATTATATTTTAATTTTTTCTATACAAAAATATAATCAAAATATCAATTTTTTTTTTAATGATTTCTTTGACTTTATATTTGACCAATACACTTCCAATTACTTCATTTGAAATATCACAATATACATGAAAGGATTTATTTTAATATAGTATAATTAATATTGAGAATATAGTTAGTTTTTAAAAAAAATTCAAAAGCTCATTCACAATCATTAATCCATATATACTTAATACTCAATTTTGTTAAGTTTGTTAAAAGCTATGAAATATTTGCAAAATTATATACAAGTCATTCATGATAATTAATGGGCCCTATGAATTCATACATCCCTTTAAGGTTCTTTGGAGGTGGTAAAGTAACTATAGCTTGTATTTTTGTTGGATCTATTAACAGTCCTTCCTTATAAACAATATAATCTAATAATTTTTTTGAAGTAACTATAAAGGTGTATTTTTTAAAATTAAGATTAATTCCATATTCTTGACACCTTTGGAGATATTTTTATAAATGCTCTAAATATTTGATTTGAATTCTATATATACTAAAATCATCAAAAAAAAAACTTATATAAAACTATTTAGGTATTTTATAAAGGCATGCATAACTATTCTTTGAAATGTAGTAGGTCTATTCTTTAATCCAAAAGGCATTACTTGATATGCAAATAGTCCCTATTCTATGATAAAACAAGTTTTGAGCTGATCCTTTACCGCTATTGGAATTTGATTATAACCATTAAATCCATCCAACATGAAATAAAGCTTATAACTTGCTACTATTTTAAATATTGTATTGATAAAAGATAATGAAAAAAGATTTGTTTTTATAATTATATTAAGCTTCTTATAGTCAATTCAAACTGTAGTTTGCCATTTTTTTTAGAGATAATTACTATTAAAGATAGCCATTTTGTTTATTTTGCCTATTTTCACTATTCTGAGTTGATCTTTAGTTTTCAAATTCATTTCATATACATGTTCTTTCTTACTAGTGGTCCAATTAATAATGGATTTTTTCTCGACTAACTCTATTATTGGAATTGTATCTAACATTCTTGTCTCTACTCTTGTTTTATAAAAATAATCTAAATATTTAATCAATTTTCCTTCTGATTTTGTTGTTGGTTCATGAATTTTTTTTTATTATTATTATTTCTTTCTTAGATTTTTTATCATTTTGTATTAGTATTTCAACCAAACTATAATTATAAGTGAATATTTCTTTTAATCATGATAATTTAATATTATCTACTAGATGTAGTGAAGGTACTACCTGATAAACAACTTGTTCTTCTTTATCAGTCAAATTTCCTTCCTAGTCATAACATTTCAAATGTGTAGGTCGTTTTGATGATAGAAGATATAGAAATTTCTATATACTGATTTTTTTTTTTTTTTAATTCTTTGAAAAAATATTTAAAGTATTATAAGTCCAATCTTATTTAAACTTTGCTTGTTTAAGCCATGGTCAATTTAATAATATAAAGTAATTTTAAAACATTGGTTCTATTCTAATAATTGTCATTGTGATGATATAAGTAAACACTCTTATTTGTATTTGTAAGTCTTTAATAATATCCATTGATATTATTTTTTTTATTGATTAGTCATTTTTATTATAAAAGATATTGATTCAATTCAGTTATAACCTAATCTTTTATATAATTTGCTTGTAATGATATTTATTCTTAAATCTCCATCTAATAATATATTTTATATAATATCATGCTTAATTTTTACTGCAATCATAGGCATTTTCATATCATAATATTGACCTTCAACATTATAAGCCTCTGATATATTTGGTTCAATCATGTATTAAAAAAGAAATGCCTCTGTTACCTTTTCCTTATAATATAGAACTAACTCTAATAATTGCTTTATTGTTATATTTTCTTTTGTTTGTCAAAATACATCTCCTATAATCTTTTTAATTTTCTTATATCTTGTTAATCTTTTTTCTTCAATATTATATTTTATCTTCTTTGAAATTTCTTCTTCTATTCTTTTAGATAAACTTATCTCCATTATTGGAGTTTCTCCAAATTCTTTTGATTATTGTTAAATTTCTTTAATTATATTTTTATTTATTCTTCTTCTATTTTTTTATTTTTGAAATATATATATATATATATATATTTTTTCCAACTCTTCTAAATTAATCAACTCAAGTCGCTCCTTACTTCTATCTTCATCTTCTTTATTACTACTATTACTACTTGACTCTTTATTTTCATCCATAGTTTTATTTCTTTGAGTTTGAATCATTATACAAACTTCCAAAGTTACTATATTTGTAGCTATAGCATACTTTTCTTGTTCTTGTGCCTCTCTGACTTTTTTTTGATATTTGAGCCATAATTAACACTTTAATTTTATATGACTATTTTTATGGCAATAATGATGCTTATGATTATTACCTCTATATGTTTGATTTATATAAACCCTCTTTATTGAATTTGCACTCTTATTCCTTTCATATCTTTCTTTATACCTCAGCCTTAGTTTGTCTTCATAATAATTAGGTTTATATCTTTTTCTATAAAAATATCTATCTTCTCTTCTATAATTATTATTTCTTGTAGAATACTTCTTCCTATAATATTGGTGATTTGACGGTCCTTGATCTCTATCTTGATTAATAGGTAAATTTTTTTTATAGATTTTTTTTTTTTTTCATATTGTTTAATTATGGTTGTACTTAATTAGCTACTAAACCTCTATCTTGGTAATATCAATTATATGTACAATTGTTAGTTTGATGTGTATGTGTGTTACAATTTGTATAAAATTTTAAATGATATTTAAAAGAAAAATGCCCTTTATTATTGCATTTACAACAAACCACTCCTATCTTAAATTATTTTGATCCAATTGCCAATTAAGCCATCTTCTCTTTCAGTTCCTTTACATCTTTTTTAACTATCTTTTTTATCTTTTTTATATTTTTTTATTACTTTCATCTTTTATTCTTCACTTGAATCATCACTTGATTCTTTGGAGTCTATATCGTAGGATTTTTACTTCCTATATATACTTAGTTCCACCTTTCTTGCTACTTGTAAAGCTTCCTCTAATATGTCTGTTAGTAATAAGGCTATATATTTGCTTACTTCTCTCTTTAATCCATTTAAGAACTATATCTTTTAAAATAGGTCTTGAGATTGAAGAATAAATTTATTTGTAGCTTATATTACTTGTTCAAAGAATTCTTTTATATCTTCAGTCTTCTTTTACTTGAAATGTGAAAGATTGTCAATGTCTTTTCTATCACTCTTCTTTTTTGTAAATCAAATAATGAATATATCTCGAAGTTCTTCTCAAGTAGTAAAGTATCTTATAAGATATTAAGCATATCACTTAAGTATTTATTTTTTAAATATGACTAAATAAAATACTAACTTATTTTCATTTGTTGCTTCTTTATAAGCTTAATAAATATTATTAAATTTCTTTATGTAAATATTTGAATTATCCTTGCCTTTAAACTTAGATAACTTAATTTTTGTATATTTGATTGTAAGTGCTATATTGGTTGATGCCCTTTATTATAATAGCATGAATAAATTAGAAGATTGTATTAAAAATTGTCTTAGTTTTGAACTTGTAGTTAAATGTGTTTGAATTGAGGCAAATTTTCTTATGAACTATTCTATGATTGAAAGACTTTTCCTATCTTTTTTGCTCATAATATCAATACCTATTAAATTTATATCATCTTCACTACCAAAATTTATATCTTCTATAAAATTCTTCAACTAAGATCTTCCAGATGAACCTTCTCTTCTATTGTATCATTTTATCTTTTAGTATTTTGTCTATCAATTCTTTTTCTTCTTATTTCATTCTCCTCTTGTTTATATAGTCTATATATATGATAATATTTAATAGCTTATTTCCTTGGAATCCTTGGATTTCTAAAAGATTCAACTTTTTATCTCATTATCTAATATAATGTCTAATTTTAATAGTTATTAATTTCATTTTTAATGTTGATTCTTGGTTTCTTCTCCAAATTTTATTGAATACTTGTCTTATCTGGTTTTTGTACTTTCCAGGTTTAAATAGCTCTAAATTCTCTTATACCAAAGATGTTTCCTATTTCCAAAAGTTGACCTTTATACAATGTTCATTGATGTAGATCCCTTTTCAATGTTCATCTTGATTTCTTCCTTCTTTTGACTAAAATCAGATATTATTCTCTTTTCATTATTGCCTCTTTATTCAAACTTCTTGGCTTGATGTGCAATATAGGATTGTTTTGTTTAATCTCTGTTTATGGTTTTGAATACTTTTTGCAAAATAGGTGAGTTTTCTTCACAAACATCATCCATCCTTACTAAGTAAACTTGTTAAAGTTATAAGTTTTATACACTTAATTACTAAAGATAACAACATATCTCCAATATAGTCACCAAATAAACACCTCAATTTTTTCATCTTAAAAATTGTAGAATATCCCTTCTATGCTTTCATATAAGAGATATCCCTATACTTGTATCAATCCTTAATAAAGATCATTCTATATCTTCAAAAGTTGTAGTCTTGATGTAAATTTTTTGAATTTAATATCTAAATCTATGCCAGTTATTTAAACTTTAAACCTATCTTTAATATCTTTGTCCTTCAATCTCTTTCTTATGTTCATTTATATCTTTGTCATCATTAAAGTAGTCCATTGATGTCATTTATTTTGAAGTAGAATATGTCTTATAGTTGATGGACCTTATCTTATTATTATTAGTCTTATTTTCTAAGCTTCTTCTTTCTTTTGGTATTGAGAATTCCAAAAATCTTCATGAATCTTCTTTATAATACTTATAACATGTTAATAGATCAAAAGTTTATAATGAAATAATATAATAGAATATCAATTATAATCACTTTATTATGATATTATTTAAAATATAATTTTATAGCTATTTATAATTATATTATAATAAATTTTATTTAATATTATTTAAACATAATAAAACTATAATTTTAACTACCTTAGCTACCTAAGATGGTTTTAATCACCTTGTCTTTTAACACATAGGTGGCTAATTACTTTGCCTTTTTATACTAACTTCTTTTTTTTTATCCTATTTATACTAGCTTTTTTTTAAAATTTTTTAATACCAAGTCTTTTCTTTTTGTCTTCTTTTTATATAAAGATTTTTCTTCTTCTTTTTATTGTCTTTCTTCTTGTTTTTAACTTCTTTTTAAACTAAGTCTTTTTTTTTTCTTTTTTTTTTCTTTTTTAATGATAGTTATATCAAAATTTTATTTAACTTATTCTTCTTCAAGAATATAAAATCTTTTATTTTATAAGTATAATTCTAAGATTAACAGTCACCTTAGCCAACAAATATGAATTTAGAGGAATTATAAATGACCTACAATAATAATGTTGAAGGCTTCTTTGAACACATTATTCAAAAGCTTATCTTTTATTGCTTCAATCTAGGTACTAATCATTTTTATGACTAATTACATCTTTCTTACTAATTACTTAGCATAGAAGCAAGTTTCTATGCTCTTATTTATATGTAAGCATGGAATGTCATTGTTGATTTAGTTATATTTTTATGTTCAAAAATTCTACTTATACAAGCGAAATACTTTGAAACAACTATATGTTTAAATTGAATAAATGGTAGAATTGATGTTTGTACTTATATCACTATGAAATCTTATACATGTTGCTATAAAATGATAAGCATATTTTTTATTTCTTTTGGTGTATTTTATGTGTTTTTAGAATTGAAAACCAATTATTAAAGAAACCAAGTGAGATTGGTAGCTTCTTGATTGAAGCCAAAGGTTGTTTAGCTTTGGAACTCAAAAGATATAATAGCACAAGAAGATGACAAGTTCTACCATACCTTAACTAGTATTCACAATTGCTTACATATCCTCATGATTCTTTTTTATGCTAAATGACAAAGATGTATAGAAGAAGTTTAAGACTTTAGGTGTTTTAGATTTGAAATTTTTCTTTTATAGAAGAATTTTTAAAGTTATTCTTTAAAATAGGTACATTATTCGAATTTAGTTTTGAAAGATGTTCAAAGTTGAATATATTACGAAATAAAATAGAATATTTAATGTCATTAAAAAAATCAATTCAAAAGATTCTTAGGATTTGAAAGAATTATCAAAATCAAATAAGAAGTCTTATTTCTTTGAAAAATCTTAATGCATATGGATGCTTAAGATTAAAATCATTATTAAATAAATTAAAAAACTTATTTTTTTGACTAATTTAGATATAAGCTAATATTGGCTCTTAAAATCATTATTAAATAAATTAGGCAATCTTTCATCTTTGATTATTTTTTTATATGAATTATTGTTCAAATTTAACATCATTGTCAAAAAAATTAGACAACCTCACATCATTAATTATATATAAGCAAGTGCTCATACTTAGAATCATTACCAAATAAATTAGGTTATCTTGTATCTTTTACTACCGTATTTATGGATACATACTTACACTTGATATCATTACAAAATAAATTTTACAACCTCACATCTTTGACTATCTTAAATATCATTAGATATTCAAGCTTAATATCATTGCCAAATAAATTGAGCAATCTCACATTTTTTTATTAAATTAAATATAATATATTTCTTAAGCTTAGAATCTTTGCCAAATGAATTAGATAAAATCACATCTTTGACTTCTTTAAAAATAAATAAGTATTAAAGCTTAATATTATTACCAAATATATTTAGAAATCTTACATCTTTGATTATTTTAAATATAAGGGCATGCTTAAGCTTAAAATAATTACTAAATGATTTAGACAACTTTACATCTTTGACCACCTCAGAAATATATAAATATTCAAGCTTAACATCATTGCTAAATAAATTTAGTAATCTTATATCTTTAATAAATTTTAAAATATAAAGATATTCAAATATGATATTATTGTTAAATTAATTTTTTAATTCAAAATTAATATAATAGATTTTAACACTTTTATTTATCTTCTATATTTACAAGACTAAGCTTTGAAAATATTAAAGGTAAATTTGATGCAAATCAATTTAATCAAACTAATTTGATAGATTGTAGTAAGGAAAAGATAAAATCTGATTAACAATAAAGATGATATTGAATTATGATAGCTATTATTTTTTAGAATGATATCTTTTAAAAATTATTAAATATAGATGTAAAAAATAATATATATATTATTAAAGAGAGATTAAAGATAAAGATATAGATTTTAGAAGATTATATGATAGAAAGAAGTTAAAAGACAATAAAAAGTAGTAAGAATAAAAGATAGCTTAGCAAGGCAAATAATACACATATTCCTTTTGTAAAATATATTTTTGTAAATATACTTAAGATTCACTCCAAAAAACAAAATCATCTTATATTATGAGTATAATTTGTGCTAGTCTATTATAAAAAAAATATAATATACTTTATATATATATATATATATATATATAGGTATATATGTATTATAGCAAGCTTACCTGCCATATAATCAATTGTTCTTGAAAGAGTTTTATAGGGATGTGGGAGCACTTTCTTATCCCTTTTTCTTCTTTGGTAGAAAAAGGAGGAGAAGATAGCATGAGGCACTATCCCATGTATCACAATGTATGCCCTATTTGGTGGATAATTTAAGTATTTTTTAGATTGCTTTGAAGGTTTTCACAACTTTAGTACTTAGCTTGAAAAACTACAATTAAATGTGTATATTGTTTCATATCTTAGTATTTTTTTTTATTATGTATTTATTTCTTTGTCCATATATAATTTATTTATTTTATTTCCAACAAAGTTATTATGAGTATTTAAATGCTATAAATCTAAAATTAGATTAAAAATCAAATTATTGATTTAAAAAAGAATATCAAAAGTATATATTAATATTTTATAAAGAATTTAAGAATATTAGATAGCTAATATCTAAGATAAAAAATATTAATTTAAAAAAGAAATCAATTTAATTTTTAAAATATATTTTAGAAGTAAAAAATAAGGATTTTTATTTTTATTTTTATTTGTTACTTAGAAATTATACCATCAAAGATGGAACTAATGGTTAGAATCAAGGAAATAATAATAATAATAATAATAATAATAATTTTTCTTTTTTATATACTAAAAAAGCACTCAAAGTTCTTGATTCCAAATTAATGAAATTTATTTTCACCAAATTCTCTCACAAAGTAGTCCAATAAGGATATATTAAATATAATGTAGACCTTATTCTATCTAACTTGCTAATAAGCCACATCCAATATACCCCTCTTATTCAAAGTATCCTTGAGTTTCTTCCTATCCTCTAAGAGTTTGATAAAGTAGCTATAAGATAAAATAACCGCTTGCTAATAAGATCTATCTACCTTACATTAATAAATATTCTTAAGTGAATTGAACTTCTTAAGGAATTGTACTTGTGTCTATGTTAAATTGCTTTGTAGACTTACTTTAAGATAATTGATCTCTATTCTTAAAATTTTGTCATATTTCATGTGTTCACTCTATCTATTTAATTACTAACTCCTCATTCCTTCTAAGTTGTTGATTGATTCTTTATCAATTGCTTTAATTTGTATTTAACATTTTGATTATTAGGATATTCACTTGACCCCCCATGGATTTTAACGCTTGGATGACAGTGAATAATTTTTACTGTGGCCATTCCGCAATATTCCAACATTATGGCCTAATCCGCTTGCACCTCTTCCCTTACAGGGCCAAGTCACTCGGTGTTCCCTTAAGCAAGACAACAACTACCACAACTCGATTTTCCCGACAACCACTCAGTTACCATACACCTACTACGGGATCGAGCTGTGAGCTGATCAGCAGAACGGAGACGCCGAGCTGGTCAAGGCGGCACAACGAACACAAGGATTAAGAAGCCGACAAGCAAAACTAGATAGCAATGGAGCGGTGGCGAGCAGCGCCAAGTGACGAGCAAGATGAATGGCAAGCAAGACAGATAACGGGCAAGATGAATGGCGAGCAAGATAGATGACGAGCAAACAGATGACAAGCAGTACCAGGAATGAGCAAAATGAGTGGTGCGCGGAACAAATGACGAGCAGCACCGAGAACGACCAGAATGAGTAGCATTCGGAACGGATGACGAGCAGCGCCAAGGGACGAGCAACACTAGCCAATGATAACAACAACAACCACAAGAGGATCAACAGCCGATGAGCGACACAAGAGATATCAACAACCAGCCACAACAAGAGAAAGGGGAAATCGACTTAAATAGCCGACGAGCTGGATAAGAAGATATCAACAATAGCAACAAGAGGGGGACCAACTTAACCAGCCAACGCAGGACAAGGAAGTGACCAACCAACGAGCAGGACAAAGAGGTATCAACAACAACAGCAAGATGAGAAGGTATCAACAATAGCAGCAAGAGGGAGAAAATCGACTAACCAGCCAACGAGCAGAACGAGGTCATGGTGATTAATGAGACATGGCATGATAGGGATTAAGGCCACATGGCAAAGGATTTTTCTATCCTAGTAACTATGACAATTTGTACTAATGGGACCAAAAGTCCCTCTAACAATACTAGAATTCTCCTTCTACAATTAGAATTCTCACTAATTCACTAATACTTTGTTAAAATTGATCCAGCACCATTGGAAATAAGATTTATTTGTGAAATCTAGATAAAAAAATTTTGTTAAGACTTCAATTATGATATTAAGCAAAAATTGCCCTTCTAACACTTATTGTGTGCAACTTGACTAAAAAAAACAACCACTAAGCCATTTTGGGAGCTTTTAATAGTCAAAATAAAAGTTGCAAAAAAATATTAATATATTTTTTTAAAATAAATAATTAAATAAATAAATAAATTTTTCTATACAATTAGTACTAATTATTCCTATATGATCCTAAAATTTAATGTTTTTTAAAAATAAACAATTATCTAAATATATTATAAAAGTCCTTATAATAATTCCCTATAAAAACGATTTAACAGAACCAACAGTAACAATTATTGCCTTATTATCTTTTTTGATACAAAATGTTATAATCTTGGTAAAACATTCCTAATCTAAACTAAAAACAATAAACCCAAATCAAATAGATTTTATTTCTATTTTTTTTTATCTTAATAATTTCCTAATTATTTGCAAAATCTTACATAGAATAAAAATATTAAATCAAAAAATGATCTTCCATTGGTTCAATTTTGCTAATGCATTCAGTTAGGTCTTTTGGTCTCATTATTTCAGATATTCCAATAATTTTTCTTTGAATATTAATTTACCTTTCTTGTCAAAATTATTCTTTTATGGTGATTTAAACATCATTGATATTAATAATTCCTTTAATTACTATTTTATGATAGAATTCATATATAAAAAGAATTCTTAATGGCCACTATTTTTTTTATTTTTAGGAGGACTTTTTAACATATATGTTTTTAGAATTTTTTTGCAAAATCAATTAGATGCATCAACCTGTTCTATAAGTCTATACTTCTAACATTTAGTAAATATGCTAATAAAATATCTTTGTTTATTTTATATTAGATAATTGAAGCAAAAAAATTGCTTCCAACTTCTTCTATATATATATATATATATATATATATTTTCCTTCAAAAATAACCAAACAATTATTTGGTTACAATTTTTCTTGCTAATTTTTTTAACTTAATTAATATGTTGATTTCTATAAAAAATTGGTATTAAATTATATTAATTAAAAGAATTTCTATAAAAAAATTTATAAACTTTTATGATGTTCAAAGCAGATTTTTTATATAGTAAGGATTGTAATTTAAATGCCATTTGTAAACGAAACTCTATTAATATTAGATTTAAATTATTGAAAAAAAAAAATTCTTTTAATTAACTATACTACAAAAAGACATATAATTTTTTTTAAAATTTTTTTTATTAGTGTTTCATTTTTTTTTTTTTTTTTTTTTTTTTTTTTCCTTCATTACAAGTCTTCCAATATTCTTTTTCCTAAATCAAAAAATTTAGTGTCATTCAAATCTTTTTGATAGTTGTGCCTATTCTATATTTTTTATTGTAGGTTTTTATTTAGATATTCTAAAATTTTAAAAAAAATTACCAAATACAGGCTGTTCTTTAATCTCATTATTTACTTTGATTCGATTCTTGGTGAATATCTTCTTCTCATTATAAAACCAAATTCAAAGAATTAGAATAAATATACTATCCAACTTCAATTATTTTGAGTCCATTAAATTCCATGATAGACTCCTTACTGACCTTAATTTTAACCTCCACTACCACAGATTGAGCAATAATATACCTCTCATGTTTTGTACATTTAAAGATACAAGAACCATTTTAATATCACACTCTATTATTTGCAATTTATAAAAATTTGTGATATTAGTTATTTTCTTATTTCATTTTTTAAAATTAAAAAAGACAAAAAAAAAACAAAACAAAAAAAAACAAACAAAAAATTTGAAATATGATCCAATCATGCAAAGAATTAGTACTTGTTTGACTTTATTTTACCTCAAAATCAACTTAAGATGCATACAATTCTATAATACGATTAATAGTAAGTATTACTTCTAATTTCTACACATTAGAAATCTAAGCTTTTTGAGTTTTGGACCTACTGATTTTCTTTTTGTTTTGACGCCCCATTTTTTAACACATTGTGCCGATTCTCAACGAGCACTTTCTAATACCAAGGTTTGAATGATGTGCCCTAAAATCCGTAAAGAGGAGGAATAAGAAAAAACAAAAAACAAAAAACAAATCCTGCATGCTAAATTATTGGTTTGAAGCAGCAGCTCAGAAGCTTGTGGAGGGTTATGTCCAGCTCATGGAGTTGCTGTTCAGAATGTATTCCAGTCTCTACAAGTAGTAATAGCAAAACCAGAAGAAGTTAACAAGACTATGAAAAAAATTGCATCAGAGTGACATCCTTTTCGCGAAGATTTACAATGGCTGAAACATAAAACAACCGATGGATGACTTCGAATTCTTATTCCTGCAGAATAAAACCTGGATAATACGGTGCGCACTTCAATATTGTGCCTTGAATTTAGCTCCATCAAATGCCGAAAGAAAGAAAATTCATGATTAGAGATCAAATGTAAAAGAACTGGACTAGGTCGACTGCGTTTCAAGCAGAGTCAAAGATAAAGATGCGTGCTGTGCAATCTTCAGAAAGGGAGTTTCTTCACGTTGAAAAGATTTTAAAAACAAAAAAAACAAATCACCTTCTTAAAGAAACTGAAATCTATCTTAAGGAAGTTGAAAGCCCGAGGAAATCAATCCGAGCAGATTTGTCAATATTGAAGCCCGAATCAGAGCCGAAAAGAATGACAAGCTGCGTTCACGGACCAATTCCTGTCAAATCACATAACAATTTCCAAAGCGAAAAACTCGCTTAGACTTTTCACACGAATCTTTACAAATGAGACTGCTGAGTAGTAAAGCTAACATCAACTATTTGTGTAGAATTTTGCGACCTTGAGCGTTCCAAGCGAAAAGATATCAAATCGACCAGGTGCTGCCTTCCGGCGGTTTCACAAGCCAAATGAACTCGAAAGCGCAATGTTATCCTCCGAGGAAGTTGCAAATACGGGATTCTTATCAAATTCCATCCTTAATGGTGCCAGCAGTAGCAGATCATTCAATTCTTACAGTAATCTTGCTGGAATCAGCTCAAAAAAAAACTGCATCCAGTGGTAGAATACGCCGAAGCTTGATTCATACATCATGAATTCAGAGTGGAGATCGTTGTTGAAAACTAGGCGAGGTGTGATCTAGAGGACCCATCTCTGGCTTGGATTCATGGCTTGAGGGCGGTGATCGAAAGGCGGCGCCGCGATCAGTCCACCGCCACCGACAACGAGTGGCTGAACGAAGAAACACATGGCGTCTTTTCATCCACGTTGGATTGTTGTCACTTACTCCACCATTAAAATGATAGTTATAGTTTGGTTTGCAATGATCTTAAGCTTTCAAAAGATGGCTGGTTGGTAATGTAAGGTTGTTGGTTCAAATTCATAAATTAGGTTAATGGATGTTAGCATAAAGATAATGACTATTTAATGTTCCAAAAATTAAAAAACAAAACAAAACACAGTTATAATTGTTGTAAGACTAGAGGTGAAAGAAGCTTTAGATTACCAATAAAAGTATTTTTGTACCAGAGGCAATGTGGTCAATTTCTTGAATACAAATGAATAGAACCAAGATCTAATTCTGTCAGATTTGCTCTAAAATAATTCAAGTCCTAGTATTGAATCATTGGGAAAGAAATAAAACTATTAAAAATAAACACTTAAACTAAAGAACGTAACATGACATAAAAAAGAGCAATCAAACAAACAGAAAAAGAATTTAATTCAGTTTATAAGACACAACTTTTCATATATAGTTTTAACAATAAGTCCCTCACAAGGAAAGGTTTAAATGCATGGAATAAAGTGTTGATCTTTATTTTTAATAATTTTAAATTTTTTTGTTCTATGATTCGGTATGCAATTGTGGCAGCTCTGATAGATTGGATTTTTTAAAAAGAATTCCAAAAAACAAGTTGATGCATTTTACAGCAAGTACTTGGGTATTGTGAAAATTATTTATATAAAGTTATTTTTACTAATTTTTTAAATAGTTTCTAGAATTTTTCATAATGAAAAAATAAAGTTTCTATTTAAAAGAAAAAATGAAAAACAATTATTTAAGTCATTAAATTTAATAAAGCAGCAAATAAGTTATGGATATTTAGAATCAAAAAGATCTCTTACTTTTATTGTGCACACTTTAAGCAGAATTTAGAAACCACAAAAACATGCGTATAAATCAAAATACTAAAATAATAATAAATATATTATATTATTAATAGATATTATCATCATCATTATTAAAAATAATTAAACTAATTCAATTTTTAATTTAAGAAAAAGAAATTAGATTTTTAAAATGGATATTTTGAATATTAAAAAGTTTAAAGATAAGAAGAGACAATAAAAGTACTCACATAAAAGCCACTCTTGGCATCTTGTGCAACTTTAATTTTGCCAACTTTCTAGTATAATTTGAACCCAAACTTTCAGTTATTGTTGCAACACGGAATTCAATTTCATTAATTCTCATTCTTCAATTTTTTTGGGGGCAAAAGTGCCAAGCCCATCATGAACCAACTCTAACCTCCAAACCAATCCCATCCATCCACGTGTATCAAAACGAGTAAGAGTTTTCATGCCCCCTACTCTTTTTCTTTATTCCACGTAGGACAACAGGTGTTGTACCACGTGCGTCAGTGCTTGTATATCTGCCACGCGTCCATCCAGAGGCTTCTTTTGTTTGACACATGATTTGTGCCTTCCAAGAAAAAGTAGAATGACAAATGAAGGTTCCATTCTCGTTTCCTTGTACCATCACACATCCTTCAAACTTTTACTTTTTCGCGGGGAGACAAGAATGTGTACATCTATATGCAATCAATCAATCAATCAAGTCTCCTATTTGAGCAGAAGTGAAGCTCAAGAAATATGTGTGGTCAATCCACGTCATTGTTGAAATAAGCGAAATGAGAATTGATAGAGTCTTGTAATCAGCTCAACAATTGAAGTTCAAAAATTTAGTCATCGAGGGTATTTTATAGCTGCGAAAACAAAGTATTCAAGAGACAAATTGAGTTGAAAATGAATGACAAAGAAAAAGAAAGAAGAAGAAGAAAATGACACGCAATCTCACAAGTGTTACATGACAACAGAACATATATATATATAAGTGTGTGTGTGTGTGTGTGTGTGTGTTGCATTTTGTCACATGTTTTATCATTTTTTACCAAGACATTCATATCTTACACGTGAAGTGTTGCAACACACAGGGTGAATTTTTTACATGAGAAATGAAGGATGAGATTCAGTCACCACATCTTATTCTGCAAACTCCAAAACCTTGTCAACGCATCACAATTTTGTCCATAATTGTTGAACTGAAATCCAGAAACTCATCATCCAAAACATTCGATTCACGTCCTCGTTGTTGTTCAAAAACCAACACTAGCATGTTGTCGGTAAACCTCGACGTCGATGTCCAGTCAAAACCATCGACGCCACTCAAAACCTGGTCGAACCCACTGCACTGTCGTTGATCTTCGATACCACAATAACGAAGTGAAATAATCCGACTTGGATCCAGTTTAATGTGTCAAGGCTGCGGTGATCGAGGCCCACGAACTGAAACCTGTACAACTACTGTTGCGAAACTCGTCGAAATCTAGTATATTCGCACTCTCTGTGAGTGTATGTCGAGCTTGCAGTGAAAGGTACAGTGGGTGATTTGCAGAAGATGAGAGTCATGATGATAGCCACACGCATGACTGATACAGTGGAAGAATGAATGAATGCCCTGCGGCGGCCACACAAGTTTGGAGCTTGTAGGGGCACTTTCTTAGGGTGCTGTTGTTGCTGGGCAGTTGCTCCAGGGAGCCACACGGATTCAAGTCGCGCGTGACGGGTTTCATGAGGTGTCTGACAGTGTCGCCTGCGTCCCTAAACTCACATTTCGACCTGTTGGCTCGACCCGCCCACCTCTTTTCCTTGTGACTTAATTGCATCGTGTTCGACTTCTGAGTCCATGTGACAAGCAGTTTCACATGGTGCTCATCTCTGACTCCATGTGTCAGAGAGTCTCGTCTTGATTAAGACTGTGTCGTGCACAAGGCGGCGAGATGTGATGGTTGCTTTCGGTCTGACCCATTTTCATGCAGTGACCATGTTTCTGATCAGGTATGGATAGTCGTTTTATTGTGGATGCAGGTAGGTTGTCCTGCGATGCGTTGGTTAGTATTCTTGCAAATCAGCTTGGGTGGGGATTGAGAAGGCACAACAGAGGTGCATTACAGTGATATTTCATATTTCTAACCATAATTGTACTCTTCTAGATACTCTAAATTTACATTTATTGGATTGGTCCACATCAGTTTTCCTATTATCCTGCACAACATGTGTACTGGTTGATCGGAAGGTCAGAATGAAGTTTTGAGTTTCCACTAGCGATAACTGATGCCCTGGAGCGCTCTAAAGGCTTTCATCAACTACCCGAAATCTGGATGTGAACCAACAACGCACCGTTGGAGTAAGTTACGAAGAAGGCTATCATACACTGCACTTCAGCTCAAAAACATAGCTGACAATTTCTTGTACAATTTTTAAAAATTAAAATCCTCTTTTAGGTAATCCATCACCGAAAGAAACGCTGCATCACGACACTGTAATACCATTGATGAAGTGAAGCAAGCTGGTCCCGGTAGCTAAGTCTCACTCTCAGTGGATGTTTTGGAAAGACTTGGAAACTGGTTGCAAGTTGGGGGGTCATATTCTCGCTGATCGATCTCGCCTCATAAACAATTGTGAAGACTGTTTCTGATCCAGTTAAGTTGCAAGCTTACTGAAGGATTCTATGGCAGCTCAGTCTGCTTCTCCTTCTTCTGCAAGCTTCTCCTCCTTCTGCAAGCTTCTTCTTCTTCGCAGAGCTGCTTCCACGAAGTGCAGGTGGCTGTAGTCTGGAAATTTGATGCTTCGATTGTCGAGCTTCTTTTCTTTTTGTTTTTTTGTTTTTTGTTATTTAGTTGTTTGTTTGGTGGTGTGGCAAAGCATTTTTTCTGGTGCACCTTGGAGGATGGGCCCCGCTTGCACCACCACCAACAAACTCTTGCCATCCCCCTCAACCAACTCAACTGGCTTTCCAGTCACTTCTACATGGACCCTGTTTGTTCATTCAACCACTATAGAAATTTATTGCCCTCCCTTTCTTTATATATGTATGTATGTATGTATTTGTGTATGATTGGATCCAAAGGTTTCAAGTAGTGGTACTCAACTAGTGTGAGGCAATGCTAACCTTTATAATGAATCTGTTCTATGCTTACTTTCATCACAAGTCTTGTTTCTGTAGGATGTGGTAGACTATGTATGTTAGGGTCATTCTCAAATGAGGTTTGGATGAGAGGGTTTTCAAAAGTTTTCATTTTTATGCATCACTGGTTCATTGTTCCCATTTAAATGGTTGTGTTGTGTTGTTTTTTTATTATTTATTATTTTGTTTATTTGTTTGGGCTTCTTTGTATAAAGAAGTCAACCTTTTAATAGGGTTTCTACATTGTAGCAACATGTGTCATCAGATGCAATTTCGCTTTAGAAAATGATATGAATGTTTTTCATATTTTCGTATTGCAATTATCAATTTCATGAATATTTAACCTGAATATGAATTTAGCATCAAAATTTTAAATATGTATAAAAAGAAATAAAAACATATTGTTACAAAAAAAAAAAAAAAAAAAAAAAAAAACGTATTGTTACATATTTCAATTATTAGAGCACATTCAAAAGCTTTCACAAATACTACAGTATTTTTTACTGATTTTTATGGATATGAGAGGACATGAAATGGAAAGAATAACCATGAAAAGTACAACTACTAAAGATAAACATACCATGGAAAGATCATTCTGAATTCAATGGATGTTGACTATACACCTAACTTTTAAAGTTTTCCTTATCACATTTATAATCCTGTCATTGAATGCATTGGGGTGTTCATGTGTCATTGAAATTGTATTTATATCAGTGATAGGCCTTAAAATAATAAACAGTCATCACTAAAAATTTAGCAATTTGACATGTCAAAGATGAAAAATAAAAAATATTATGGATTATTAAAGAGAATTATTTAGTTAAACTTAAATGGTTCTAAGAGAATAAAAACCACCAATATGTTTTTCCTACACAAATATATATATATATATATATACACACACACATAGAAGCAGACATTGTAAAGCTTTTTAGCATGATTCCACACACCATGGACCATGTAATAAGAAAAGAAAGGGCGTGTTGAA
This sequence comes from Physcomitrellopsis africana, assembly GCA_036785485.1. Lineage (NCBI taxonomy): Eukaryota > Viridiplantae > Streptophyta > Bryopsida > Funariales > Funariaceae > Physcomitrellopsis > Physcomitrellopsis africana. Next base: position 39,614 of record JAWRVF010001137.1, read on the forward strand.
ACCAATTCAATTCCCATTTTAATTTTAAAAAATCCACTTCTGTATCCATTTTTAGTGACAAAAGGGCCATCCCAGGGTCCAAAACGAGGGGCGAGCTCCAAAGGCCACGTGGAGACTATTCTCGCGACATGGCCAGTCGGTATCCGGACCCCATCTGGGAGTTCAAACGCGGAGGGTCACCGTCAAGCGCCACCTCCTAGTCCGGCCATCCGGTCACCCCCCGGTCACAGGTACCGAAAGCTCCAGAAGTCCTTTCGGTAGGGCGGGCGCGCCGATCACGAGTCGCCAGTGGCGGGGACGACGTCGACGCGATTGTGGCCCACCAAGTGCCAAATTCTACGTATTCCCATATGCACATCGCGTGGACGCGGATACGCTACTAACGCTGTCCATCGCGCGTCACCAAAGCAACTTCGCACGCTTCGAGACGGTGGGTTATAAGAAGGTCGGGAAGTGCGCTTGTGGAGAGTTTTGCGGTGAAGCTCGTTGTGGGTGTCGTTCGATCGTGGTCAATTTTGGTTGCTGTTGAAGAACACACCGCGAGAAGTGTTAAGATTGTGTTCGGCTGTGATTATTGCGTTGTGGGTGTGGTTGTGGAAGCGGGGTGAAGAGACTTTACGGAGTGTGCAGTTCGATTCAAGCGAAAATGCCAGAGATGGTAACGTCCAATTCGTCGCAGCGGTTCTACGCACTTCTGGACTTTCAACGAGATGTGGATCCGTTGTATCCATCGCACATAGGGAGTAAGAGTGCAGATGGAGAGGGTTTCAGTCGGCCAAGGCACGGCGACTCGTGTCAGCGCAGTTGGTCGGACACGCTGTCTGCGTTTCTCTCCTCGTCGCTCAGGTCATCAAAAGCGGATGCCGCGCCCCCGGCAAGGCTGTGCGGGGTTGAAGCTGCGCGAAACGTTTATTCCAGCACGCTTGCCCGTTCTCAAGGCCAATTTTCCCCGCAGAAACTCATTCGTATTGCGCTGAAGCGTGCCTTCTCAGCAGACGGTTCGGTGACGAATGTGAAAAGGGCGCGATTCGAAGGCTGTAATTCCGTTTTCGAGCCCATGGTGTGTGGATAGAGCATGAATGATTGAGACTCTATGCTGTACACAATGAGTGTAACGGGAAGATCTTTGATCGGCGTACGCCCCAAGAAGCCTTCAAGTGTTAGACCTCCTGTTTAGGTGCTAACGGCAAATAATTTTATCGGCGACGGTGTTTTTGTGCCCACAAGCCGGCAATCAGTAGTTAGGCTAGTGCTAGAGGCGAACACACAATCGAAGTGCCCACATGAGCCAGCAATTGATCCATCATATTTTGCAAAGCGTACAGCTCGTACGAACTACACCTACAAACTTCCCCTCCATAGTGCTCCCAAAGCAGACGAGGCTGCACAGCAATCAATAGTCATACTTCCTCACGGCCTTACGATCTTATCAGATTGTTCAGAGCCATGACCTGCAGGGTCGTACTGAGAAGCCAGGCTACCGTGCACAATGTCATAAACAGAATAGTGTTGAAGATTTCTTTTTTACATATCATAGCATAGTTGTCATATAAAGCGTGCTAGCTACATTTCCAATACAATTTCTATGGGGAAATTGTCCACACAACCCATAATTATTTAAGTTTCTCCTTGTGGCTTGCCTGAGAGTTGAGGTGCTTTTACATCGGGCAAAGCATCGGCCCTAAAAATCTGCCAAATACCTCCCCTGGGCTCCGCCCTCACGTTCACTTGGCAAACCCCTTGTGCCAAGGCTTCGTACTGAACGTAAGCATGTCAGCTTGTACAATTCATAGACCATTAAAAACGACTATGTACAGTAAATCGACGTCATGCATCTGGCAGTAGGGATTGAAATAAGTATACAAAATTGGGTGTCATCTTGAACGAATCTCAGTAAAGAGAATGTTGATTAAAAAAATCATTGACAATCGTCTCAAGCCAAGCACCTACCCTATCCGCTCTGTGTTGTAGGACATGTGAAACAAACCGTCAAATATTGATTGACGTGACGCAAGGCACTGGAAGTTTTCTAGAATGCAGACAAAGCGCACCTTTCCTAAAAATGGTGATGACTGGCAGTATAACGTACAGTATGTTCAAGGATTGAACAAATTAGATATATTGAGATCAAGAGCTACCACTAGAGCAACTCCTGTTGCAATAGCCAACCATAGGAGAGCCGCGTCTGCACCAAACCCAACGTTTGTATGAGAAAAATCCAGTCACGAATGATCCACCACCATCATCATCATTATGTGATGGAGTTGTAAATCACTTTCTTGAACCAAAGCCTGAAAAGCGATAAAGTCAAGTGTAAAAATTAGGAGAAGAAACATCTACTAGTACCAAGTTAAATAATAAAATTAAAACTTGATAAAAAGGATAGAAGAAAAAGAACGTATCGATGAAGTTGGCTTACTAACTACACTACCGTAATGCCATGTGAGCAGTGTAATATTTTAATTTTTAGTTCTTCTGGACATGCATGCATGCATGCATACAGAAATAAAATAAAATAAAATAAACTAAAGATTAGAATAAACCTCTGCAGGTCCTCACCCTGCGTTGAGAAACTCAAACGACAATCAAACCAAAGAAGAGGAAAGTCATACTTACTATCCTCTCTAAACTGGCGGAACTGAAAATCCCAACTTTTCCCTTCCCTTTTTTCCTGCTCTTCTAAGGCAGGATTACTCAAAATTGGTGCAACTTCAGGTTCGTTTGTTGAAGAATTCGATTTTAGAGGTTCACTTATCGAACCGCTGGGATCAACAGGAAGTCCAGATCCACTTGTTGCACCTGGTGGTTTTCTTGTGGTACCTATAGTCAGCATAGGATTAGAGAACCGAAACCCCGTATCATCTTTTTGAGCATCAACTGACGTGACAATTTTGTCCCGCAGCTGACGTTTCGCTGGACTCACTTCTGTTTCCTGCATTTTTTCACTGATAAGTTCTCCAATTTCATTCAAAACCGTGCTCTTTACGGGACTCGTAATATCAACTTCCTCCTCTTCTGCAACATATGCTTTATATGTCAAGCGAAGCGAAAGCTCCCCGGCATTCCGACCAAGGAAAAACCACCGATCATTCTTCAAAGTAATAACTTTGTCAACAGAAACCGTGTCTTCAAGATCATCGATAGAAATCTGCTCAAACAACTTCACGTCAGAACCAATCCGGAAACACTGCACTTTTGAAACACGCAAGACATAAATGAATTGAAATTACAAGCTCCAATATCTTCAGATTTCAATGAACTCACAAAAATGAAGTAGCTACAGTTACTTGAGTTGTATGACGAGATTGAGAAGTTGCCAATTAGGAGGAGAGAATAAGAGTAGAAATTTGATCAACTGTCACATTTCTTCAATATGCAGAATACTATCTGAACTGGGATTGACGATATTAAGGGGTCGGTTTAAAAGGGAATACGCAAGGAGTTTTTTTAAAAAGAAGTATGTACCGTACTATAGCCGACTGTGATAGTAGTCAAACCCAGGTAATCAACAGAATCTCTGACTCTTATTCTGAGTTTCTGCGTCTTGGGGTCAACAACAAGCATACGAAAGTCCTGAACATCAAGAACTCATAATATGAATACTGCAATCCGTTAAGCAGGCGACGAAGGTCACGATTGAGCTACCATATTAAATAGGCAATGTGAATAATCTTAAAGCATAAGGAGAATGTACCACAAAAAAGAAAGTGTCTCACGATTACCTGGTTCCATACTGGCGCGCCTGGTGGTCCAATAAGTGACGTTTTACTATTTTTTTTACTTCGAAAAGTTTGTTCTCCTAACAAGAAAACCACATACGGATCTGTCTTACCTGCAAACAAAAAGGACACGCATTAACATCTAAAACCCATGCCTTGTTTCAGGTTTATGAAACCGAAACTAAAAAAAATTAGATAAAATAATATACAAATGCACACTTATTTTAAAGCGAAAACGAAGTACATCCCTAACGCAGATCCTGGATTGTAGAAAAAGTATGCATAAATGACTTTCACTATACGGTCTAGGACCCACTCCAATTGCAGAACATCTTATGAGATATCTGCCCAACTTTGCACCTGAACTGAATCTGGTTGCGGTACATAGTTCAAATATTACCTATCGGAAAATAATTCAATTTCCGTCCTTCAAGTAGTGTGATTGAAAGCTCCCCTGCAAAACCGTTTAAACCCACCGCGGAATCCTTGAAATCCTTCGGAAGAGGGCCAGCCACTTTCCCTTTTAGATAATTAACTATTTGTTTGTTAGGGCGGACAAAGAGTAATGGAAGATCTCGAGTGAGCAAATTCGTCAAGAATCTGCAACAAGGGTAATGACAAGAACATCAACCATCACCACAAAGTGCAACATTTTGTAGGATTCTTATCTGCATTCAAGCAATTCTTTGAGCAATTGCTGAGCTACCACCTCTCACCTAGAATATTCTTAAGAAATACGTGTAAGTTATTAAAAATGCTACACTTCTTATCTGGTAACTCTTACATTGAAGCATGTACTAAGAGTGAAAAAGAGCCACTAAGATTCTAGACCTCAAATAAACTGTATTCAAAGGGCTTATCTTAGAAACAAGTATCGAGAATTTTACTTATAAGTGAAATATGTCATAACATTCCAACACCAGGGGATGAATGGGTCTTCATTTTGAAAACAACTAGATACACAGGGAAATAAACTCACATATTGAGTAATGGTATCGCTGTGTCGATGGAGACCAGCCACACAAATCAGAAATGAACAAACCACATGTTAGCGCCAGATATTCACATTATTCCCTCTAGAAGAAGTTAAAAAGTCTTCCATACCATGATTTCCTACATCACATTTTAGAAATACACGTACACACTGTTCACATAATTTTCACATAATTTTCGTAGACATAAGTAACATGAAAAATTTCTGGTTGCGTACCCATGAGATTAAAGAGCCGAAATGGAGCCAAAGCCAAAGTGACTTTGGGTGGCGCAACGAAGGCCCAGGTTGCAGTTCCTACCCAGGGTTCTGTGGGAATTAATCTGAGCTTCAACCAGACTTCTCCATCTAGATCCAAACCCCGGATAGCAACTGGAATTTCGATCGGCAAAAAACCGAACTTCAATTTTAGAGAAAATACCATGCGAGAGTTGCCCGTGTATCGTAATCCAACGTGGTACCTGAATAATTAAATCACTTCAGTTCAAACGACAGATATGGCTCTCTACACAAGTAAACATTCAATGATCACTGTCGGATGTGACTCGCATTATATAAACACTAAAAGTGGAAGCAAACCCCTCAAACACTATTACCAAGGACTCTCCTCGAAATATGCATGCCTAACATCAGCCATTTCATGCTTATTGATCAGCACTTTTTTCTGTCATCCCCCACCAACAACCCCCCCCAATCAAGCAGTAACCTCTAAGTGTAATTCTTGACACATCAACACCATCGTCACGTACAAAGAACTAGATGGGGATACGTACTGGAGGTCATTAGCACGCCGGGATGTACGGCGCTCGATAGTTCGCAAAGTTACTGGTTCATCACCCAAAAAGAACTGTTTGAGAATAACTCGCTCCACAAAAGGTGGTTTCTCCGGAATTTCGTCAATAACGGGCTGCACAGCCTCAATCGTTGCAGTTTCCAAGCTCCGGCGATATAAGTTCCAAACCTTACCGACCACCATATTCAGCCATTCTGCGCTCTCTTTCTTCTTCATGTCACTTTGCAGTAACATCGACAGTGCAATAGGAGCTGCCACTGCAGCCTGAGCATTAAGAATGTCTTTAGCGCGAGGTGACTTAGTTGGACCTGCCTCCTTAGTATTCAAAACCTTCTTGCCAAGCCGCGCTTTCCTCAACCAACTAGCTAAAGCTGCTGCAACAAGCACTAAACCTCCCAGTCCTAGAAAGCTGTCACCTAAGAAGGGAATAAGTGGAGTACCAGGTGAAGCATCTACACTGGAGAAGTAATTCGTCCAAGACGTACTGGTGGCAAACCCCTTGACCTTCTCTACTTGCTTCAGTGCTGCTTCCAACAGTCTATCTTTCGTGGCTTTTGCAGCTTTTACAAGTCCCAATGATTTTAGAGGTGGCTCAGTGCCATCGTCCGGAATTTCAACCTCCTCTTGCATTTTCTTCTGAGGCTCCTGTCTGGAATTAGAGGCGTCATTCGCCCACTCTTGTGAATCATCGCTCACGACTATCTCTGGGTTTCCTCTCTTCAAAAACCGATTAAGAAGCTGTCCACTCTTTTTATCACCCTTCAATCCATCTGCTGCTCTGGCTAATAAATGCCATTTTCTTTTCCCAGGTAAAGCTCTGACTCTAATTCTACACTTGAAATGATCAACCAGTTTATATGGTCTACCATGAAATAAATTTTTAGGGCCATGAATTTGAGCACTTAAACAGGTGCCCAGTGGACGAGAGTGCAACGTTCCTACAGTGTAAGATGCTACAGGGAGCTGAGGATTACGTGCAGAGTCTGGGCAGACCTTCACAGATGTAACCACGAGTATTACCATCTTAATATACAATGATGTCAAGCCCTGCACATAGAAAATGCGATACGTTCAGCGAGGTTGAACCTAGTGAGTGCTAAAAGATTTTTGTAGCTAAACCCCTGGAGGTGATTCGGGCTGAAGATAAAATAACACGAGGTTAACGATAACAACGACAAATCAAAAGATTAAGTGAGCGTACCAGTTCTAGCGGGGTGCATTTACAGCCCCTCCAAGCCTATCGAGGTCGACACGTTTCTCGGTAATCAGCTGATTTTTCTACCTACAGGAAACATTCATCACACAACGAACACAGAATGAGCATGGCAACACAGAAATTCAAATCTCACTCAAATTCTTCCCAACTAGACGAAATTCGGGTGCTCAAAGGAACTGGCGTCATGTCGTAAATGCGAAGACACATTTCCCCAAGCAGGAGCGGTACTCAACACACTTGCCATTCTTACTCGCAGGAGCAATGAAACACATACCCTAATCAGTCCAGGGTACAGAAGCGTAATCCGAATTCTGAAAACATCCTCTCCAATGGATCATAAACCCACAAAACTACCGCTCAAACGGAAATTCACCAAGAAACCCAACCCAGGAGAGAGGAAAGAAACGAATAGAAGCTAATAACAAAAGTGAAGAAAAATTGGATCGACCCCAGAGACCAATACAACGTCGTGCACCTTCTCCTGCTCCCGGAGCAATGCCCTGGACTGCCAAGCCATGAAGTCGACGTCGTCGTCACCACTTCTCGATAGCTTCCGCATTCACAATCCTTCATGGTAGCTTCGAAACCGCCACTACTCCAAGGTCCCCTCGACGACCCCAACTAGCGCACAGGTAATCATAAACGATCGGCTCCCCGCGAGCACCATTCCTCGGATGAGCTTGGCTAGAACTCAGTCCCTCCGGCACGGCATTCTCCGGGCGATTTCTCCGGGCTCAGCTACCGAAACGAGGAGCAGCGAGAATCGGCCCCGTGAATGCGCAAGAGCGAGTGAGAGAGATGCGTTGAATTGGCGCCCCACCAATTGCTTCGCGCAAGCATTGCTCTCGTGCGGATCACGCCCCGGCGTCCGAGACGGTTCGGAGGAAGATCGGCACCTCCCCCTCCCCGCTCAGCCGTTCTTCATCGCCGCTGGGTCTCCGTTCATACCATGCGGAACCGGATCTTTGTGGGAGGAATGGTTGCGCTCCACGTGTCGAAATGGTGACACGTGGCGGGAGCGATAATCTGGTTGGCGAACACGGGTTTCGAAAGAAGGGGGGCTGAGCTTGTACGAACTCGGGCTCTTGGGTTGGTATTGGAGGGTGGTGTAAAAAGAGATGGCACAAAAAAATTTGAATACAATTTTCTTAATTAGAAATTATCATGGTCAAATGGGGAGGTAATGGATTTCTACACATATGACGTTTTTTTATGGAGGGATTGTGAGACATGATTGTTGTTGAGGTAGAAATTGTACTTCAAAGTTAATAAGCAAGGACTACCTTAGACAATTTAAATAATAGTAATTGTTTTCTTATTGGTAAATGTATTATATGAAATGTGAGATGGAGAATTGGTATCAAAGCCCACCATCCCTAGGTACTATAGACTTGGTGTGGTTATTAATAGATTTCTTATACATATTAGATATATTAAGTATTTTTGTTATCTATTTTTGTTATTATTTTGTTTGTATATATTATAAGACACAAATTATTCTAGTAGGAGACAACATTAATTTGTTACATCAAAAAATTATATTTTAAAGTTATTATTTATTCTATATAAAAGTTTATAAATAAAAATAAACAAAGATCAAGAATATATACAAGTAGTATATAAATATTCACATATAAATATATAAATTACTAAAACTTGTAAATTTTTTGTAGATATGCTAAAAAAATAAATACTTTCACTTGTTAGGATATTATTTTTATTATATTTATATTGAAGTAATAATGACAAAAAAAGATGAAACTTCAACTTAAAAAAAAGAAAAAGAAAAAGAAAAAATCAATTTTAATTATTATTATAATCAAATTAAATTATAATGATTTAGATAAAATTCAATGATGACTTTTGTATTTTTTAATTATTTTTAAAAATTGACTATTTTATTATATAATATATAAACATAATAATTATTATAAGATATATTACACACAAAGAAAAAAAAATATATTTTTTGATATTTTCAGAGTAATATGGCTAATCCAATAATCATAAATGCACTATAAATTTGTTAAGGATATATACTTTGGAAGTTCACAGAAACTTCTAAAATATTCTAAAGATTTTCTAACCAGTGAATGTTGATTGAGAAGTTTCTTAGTTGATAAAAATAGCTTGAGAAGCTTTATAGTTAATAGAAAAAGCTCAAAAAGCTTTTAAGTGTTAAAGACATAAAATACAAACAATTAAAGTATCAAAATATTCTTATGTTGCTCAAAAGGAGTAAAGAATCACTCAAAGATGGAATAGTATTAAACTAGAATGGCTATTCTTGAAACAAGACTAAGAATTAAAAAAAGTATTGACAAGAGTGAAGAAGGCTTTACTTTTATCTCTTATATACTATCTACCTAAAAACTACGTGGTAATATTCTATAGGACCTTCAACATGTATCCAATTTTCAAGACACATGTCAAAATTAGAAGATAAGTTTCCTACATGTGTGCCATGTACTTAGCTTATTCTACAAGCTACCAATATGTGTGACACATGGCTAACTTGTTGGCCAAGTTTTTAACCTACCAATCACCTATAAACATGTATAATGATGAAACCACATCTATGAAGCTTCTAAGAAGTTATTCTATAAGATATTATCAAATTAATCCACTTTTATTTACTTCTACCTAAATAATTATTGGAATAAATTTTATGTCCATGACATTACCCTCTCTTCTAGAAACAAATTATCAGAGTGAAGATTTACTCTAATAATTATTTAGTTAATACAAATAGATAGAAGTAGATAAAATTTAATAATATCTTATAGAGAAGCTTTCTAGAAGCTTCATAGATGCAGATTCACCTTTACACATGTCTATAAGTAATTAATAGGCTAGAAATGTGTCGCTTATATTGATAGCTTATGGAACAAGTTAGCCATGTGTTGCATATGTTGGTAGCTTGTTGAACAAATTAAGTACATGGTGCATATATAGAAAATTTGTCTTGCAAGTTTGACATATGTCTTGCAAGTTGGACTTGTATTGGAGGTCTTATAGAATGCTGCTATATTGTCATGTTGTGACATGATTATATGGTGAAATTATGACTAAAAATGATTTTTCAATTAATACTCTATTATCTTAGTTCAACAAGAATTCAACATATTTTAACAAGGTTTTTATGAAAGCCTCTTAGTTTATTTTTTTTACTTTATAGCTAGTAGATAAGAATTAGTTAGTAATTTTACCTTCTAGGTTGTAGTAATTCTTTTATTGTCTTAGAAAGGCCATAAAATAATAAAAATATAGTAAAAAGGATAAATCACTAGCATGATTGATATTAGGATTAAGTTGAGGGTAGGGTCGGGCTATAAAATCCCTAGGATAAGTTAGATTGATATCCAAGGGTTGGCCGTTTGTAGGATAGGATCGAAATCAGACCTTTGGCTACTAAAACGGCTGCCTAGGGCAAATCAAGAGTCTTTTGGCAGATCAAAAGATGGGATTAGAAAGAAGACTTAAGAAGTTTTGTATAGGATTTGGTTGAGAGTGATTTGGATCAAAATAGACTTTGTAAGAACTTTGCAAAGTTAGGATTGTTTTGGGCAACTTTGGGTTTTGTGAAATAAAAGAGGGTTTATGATTTGGGCAACTACAAAAGTTTTATAAAAGATCTATGGCTAAATTTTTGTGGATTTTTGGATATTATTGTTATTAATGTGTGCTATAAATTTGAACTGAATCTAATAGTTTAATTATATGTAATTGAGGTTTAAGTAGGTCAAGGTCTCGAAAATTAAGCTTTGAATGTTAGTTGGGGTTTTTGAGATCTTGAGCAATTTGTTAGTTGGATTGAAGTGAAATTTGTGTATGTGGGTAGTAGATTTGTTTTTCTACGTACATATAAAATTTGAAAGCAATTGAACGGTGTGAAAGGGAGATTTAGATATTGGAATATTGGCATCAAGATTGGAGAAGGAGGTTGGCCGTCACCCATGCAAATTTATGGATTTTTCTTCTTTTTATGAAGTTAGATCTTCTTCAAACTTAATGTGCTTGTTTTCAACTTAATTAATAAGGTGTGTGCAAAATTTCAATCAAAATCAATAGTTTATTTGGTAGTTGTTGAGGTTCTAAAACTACCTTAGGATTTCCTTAGGGTTTGGTTAGGATTCGACTAAGATTAGTTAGGATTTGTTTTACGGTTTGTTAGGGTTGATTAAGATTTAGTAAGATTTTTTTAAGGGTTTTTTTGAATTTGATGAAGGTTGATTAGGATTTAGTTAAGATATAATTAAGGACTGTTTAGAGATTGATTAGAGAAGTTAGGATTAGTTATTATTACGTATTTTTTTTTTATCTTCCACAGCTAGGTGCCCGGAGTATTCTCAAGCAAGACTTCACGACATACGGCAACATAGTTCTTAGATAGATAGTATATATAGAGGCAAGAGTGAAGCCTTCTACATTCTTATCAATGCCTTCCTTATTCCTAGTCTTGTTTCTAGAATCTCTAGTCTTCTTGTCTTTGGCAATAGTCATTCTAGTTATAATATTATTCCATCTTTGAGCGATTTTGAATAATACAACAATATATTTTGTTCTTTTATGATTCATGTCTTTGTCTTTGATATTTTTGATAAGAATAAAGATGCATTATTCTTATTTTGGATTAAAAAAGTGAGTGGATTCTCTCACTTCTACTGTTGCATTTGAAGGTTACAGGTTATCTATCTTAAACTAACATCTTTTTCTTTTTAAGCTTAATTTTTTTAAAAAAGAGAGTAAATCATTCCTCTTTGCAAAATTTTTTTTAATTAGAGACTGCAAAGTATCCTCTTCTAATTTGAATTGTAGAATTATTATTATGGAAGGAAAGATCATAGATGCTATACTTAACAAAAGTGAGAATAAATTTGTAACTATTAGAGATCTTCAGGAATGTGTCAATACTTTTAGGGTGGAAATTTAATGAATCACTAATACCAATCATGGAAGCACTATTCCTATGCATATGGAAGATGTCTAAAGCCTATGCCAAAAAATTGTATAGTTGAGGGAAGTAAGTAAATCCACCTCACAAGCAAATTCAAGAAGTCTTGCTTCTATTAGTATGAGAGAGGCAAAGATTAATATGCTTGAGAAGTTTGACAGAACAAGATCAAAATTTCAAGGATTTTTATAACAAGTCAAGTTATAACTAAGGTTGCATCCTTTCCAATATCCTAATAGATTCATTCAAGTTGAATTCATAGGTGCACTTCTATCTATAAGTGTTCTTTCTTGGTTTGCATTTTTGATGGAAAAAGATTCACGACTTCTTTATGATTTGAATTCATTTCTTGAAGTATTCACGATGACATTTGAAAAAAAAAGATAAAGAGAGGATAGCAAAAACCAAGCTCTTATCTTTGTGATAAGGATCATGGTGTTGTATGGCATGAATTACTATCTGGAAATATATTTGATACCTAGCTGTGGAGAGTTTACTTGAAACTTGATGGCAAAAATCCAACAAGTGATTTGTCATTAATAAAAAAAAATAAATAATATAAAAATATTATAAAAGAGAAGTTATATAGATAAATCTTTTTATATTCAAGTAGATTTGTACAAAAAAGGTTCAAATTTCCACAAAAATCCTTCAAAACTTTATTCACCTACAAGGACTTATTTCTTCTTAATCTTTAGAGTCCAATAACTCTTGAGCCAACCATTTAGTTTCTAAAAAAATTTCTTTAAGAGTATAGACAATCTTCTTAAGATTTATCATAAAAAAGAATCAACCATAAATTTATTTTTGATCCTCCGATATCTCAAAAATCCTAGCAAATGCTTAAAACCCTACCTCAGAGACAACTGAACACTATTTTCCTTATATCTCACAAATCCAAAATCTTAATGCCACAATATTTTTGCACATAGTCTTGTGACATAAATATATACACTTTTAAAAATTTTGAGCCAAAAATATATCAAATTGCCTAAAATATAGCTCAAAATATAGCCACTAGTCAAGCGGGGTCACTTACTGCCTTTACCTTACAAGCACTAACTTCAACTCCCAATATCTCCTTCATCTCAGCTTGGATTTTATCAAGTCATGCATAAAAAGTGTAGCCGAAAAAGTCTTCTTTTTAATCCTAGTCGCCAATCCTCTATTGCTCTCTAGTTGCTCAAGTTATGTCCAAAATAGTGACAATAGGTACAATTTCAACATCCTAACTTTGAGCTCCTATAACTTTTTCATAAAAAGTCCAAATCATGCAAGATTTGCACCAAAACCATATCCAAAAATCCAAACTTGCTGATCCTAGCATTTGATATTGGACTCTCTTCAAAAAATAAACCTTTATCCCTAATAAACCCTCGGGCAGCCTCCTTGAAGCCTATTGGGCATGATATTTGGCCAATAGGAATAGAGACTTCTATCATCCATCTCCAATCATTCACATAGATGGCCTAACTACCCCCTTTTATTCTAAAAACCCCTTTCTAATCTTTTTTTTAATAAGATTTACTTGATATGTGTTCTAAACACCAAATAAAAGAAGCAAAAAAGATCTTAAGGATCACCAATGTCTAACAAAGGTGACTAAGATATATAAAAGTTATTATCAATATAAATCAATCTCAAAATTACTATCAAAAAAAAATAAGGTTGTATAAATCTTATTATTAGCCCTATTAAATAGATTCTTTCTACACTAACAACCTAATCACATCTTATAAGTAATAAAAGCCACTATTATAGCTTTTACTTAACTATATAATAAATTATATATTAAATATACATATACAATTTTTTCATATGGTAGTCAAATCACAATATGACATTCATCCCTTCTAAATTTGTGTATCTTTCAATATACACCAAGAAGAGTTGAAGTTGTAGTCAGCGTCATACTATTGCTCCAATAATATCTTCTTCAAAATCATGTTCTTCTTCTTCATGTGTAAAGAAGTCAATCTCTTCTCTTATATCTTCTCTTATATCTTCTCTTATGTCTTGATCTCATTGTTTGAAGAATTTTTTACGTTTTCCTAGAATTGGAATTTTAAAGTATGTTCCATCTAGCTCCTTTAATACATATGTGGCATTATTCAAAATATTTACAACCACATAAGGTCCAAACCAGTATTTAGAAAATTTTCTAAGAATACTATGCTGGTTATCCAAGCTACTATCATATACCAAAATCCAATCACCTTTTCTGAATTTCTTTTGGCCTTAACTGATGTTGCTTGTCAAATCTATCTTTGTTTTTTATTCATGCCTCCTTTAGTTTAATAATTGTTTTTTCTATATCTTCAGATCTTCTCTCTAATTGACGGATTCGTAGTGCAAGAAGTTTTTTTCTAGACACATTATCTTACCAAAGTAAAACATTCCAAGTATATATTTGCTCTTCAATCAGTATAATAGACTTTTGTCCTTGCATCAATTCTATAGGCATATATCTAGTTACTGAACTGTGAGTAGTACAATCGGTCCATAGAGCAAATGGTCCTTAGCCATTCTTTTATCCTTCTTTTACATGCTTTAATAATGGCTTTTACTATTGGAGGATGACCTCGCTCACTTTTGGCATTACCTTCTCAATTATACGTTTTTATAAATGCAAGCTTGATCCCACATCTTTCAAAAAAAATTCTTACTTCATGTGTATTTAATTCCCCACAATCAGCAACAATCTTTCCAATACATCCATATCTACAAATCACATCCTCTAATAGAAATCTGCAAACTCTTTTAGTGGATTTTGTTTACAAAGCTCTTCCTTCCACTTGATTAGATAAATCTTTTCATATCAAAACCAAATATCATATTTGCCATAATCCCATAGGCATAGTAACTAAATCCACTACCCATTTATAATATATTGCTAGAGGATATGTAGGATGCAATCTGTCTTTGTGTTGAATCTTTGAATACATTTGGCAAGTTTGACACGATTCCACAAACTTCACTATGTCTCTATATATATTATGCCACCAATATTTTTCTTTAAGCTTATTAAAGGTAGCATAAATATCTCTGTGACTAGCCTATAAGCTATCATAGAATTCTTGAATCAATTTCTCTTGCATTTTTTTTTTACAAATTACTCTTTGCAATATACCACTGTCTTTTTTACATCGCTTCTACAAGTATCCACCTTGTTAAAGGTAATTGTACGCTTTCCATCTAATTTGCTTGAAATAAATATTATTCTATCTTGATTGCTTTGATATCATGCTCAAATAGTATCCAATATCTATCCATTCTCCTTCATATAGTTCTTCCATGAATAGTTTTGGATATTCATTCTTTCCTTATTGTGTTTTAGAATAGAAGGTAGTATCTACATCTTTTGTATCATCAATCAAATTTTTTTCTTGTTCATATCTAGTCCATGATATCATATCTATTACTAGATTATTTTTGCCTGCTATGTACTTGAATTCAAGATTTAAAGACTTAATATATGCAATCTACCTCAGCATAACAATATCAGGGATATTACAATTAGTGATCATTCCCAATGGTAGCAAACAATTTGTTTCCGCTATCATTGATGCCCCAATTAGATAATCTCTTTCAATTTTTATAGCTATCATTGCCTCCCATAATTCTAGTTTTACTTGTGGATAACACCTTTGTCTTTCACTTAATACTTTAGCTCTAAATCATGTAGCAAATTGATTTCCTTCTTCATCATCATATCCAAGTGTCTAACCAATAGCTATTGGACTAGTATCAACTGTAAGTATCCCCGAGTTTCTATTCTCATAATTTATTCTACATAGCACAAGTCAAGAAGACAATGATTGCTTCAAATTTTATATTGCTTTTGTATGTATCTTCTCCCATTTAAACCTCTTCTTTTTTTGTAACAGACCATAGAAGAGATCTGCTAAATGCGCATAATGTTGAATCCATATATAATAAAATGTACAAGCTTCCAAGAATCTCTACACTTCTATTTGTGAGCTATAAATTTTTTTCATCCATTGTATAACATCCACTTTAGTAGGGTCTAGTTTACGACCAAACCATCCACATAAATGTCCCACAATAACAACCTCTCAAATGCCAAAGGTTGATTTAGCTCTTGATAAGGTCAAGTGGACTTCCTCAAGCCATAATAAAATCTTATCACAATCTAAAATATGATTAGATACAAATTTAGGATATCTCCTTTGATCTATTGTTTCTTCTTTTTCTTCTTTTACACATCTTTTTATTGGAATATCATCTAGGAAAGGCATAGTCTTTTTTGAAATAAAATCACGGAGCACCTTATTCATCCCATTCATCATATAAGCAACTGAGTTTGTTGCTCCTTGTGGTAATGTACACAATTTTACTAGTCCTAAAGGTGTCTTCATAATAGTGATATCCCTGCTTCCTTCCGCAAGTTGAAATTGATCATATCTAGAATAAAGATCTCCAATAGAATAAATGGCTCTACCAGCAAATGCTTTAGCAAATTTTCCAAGAATTGAATCCACTCTTATATTTTTAATGGTTACTTGATTCATTGATTGAATATCTTGAATAAACCATTGAATTCCATTTTTCTTTGGTATTATAAATCAATGACTAGAATATGGTGTAAATGATGGTTCTAAAATTTTCATCCATATCTTTTCTTTTGAAAGCTCTATAAGTTTGGATTAATGTGCTCTAGGTACCAAAGTTGGCCTTAGATCCCACGGGGCATGTAGAACTATAAATATAATCATCGGTGCAATAATACTTGGATCAACACATCCAATTTTTGAAGGTTCAAAAGTAAAAACTTTTTAATACTTCTTCAATATTTTCTTAAATTTTATTTCTTCAGTAAGGAGAAGAAAATCCGCGGATCCCACTTTCAATTCTTTGAACGTACTTTTTGTGAATTTATGGCCAATTCGATCAAGATTTTGTAAGCCTGTTTCTTTTGAAGCCTATTAAACTTGGTGGTTTGAATCATTAGGCAATGGTATAGCTATAGGTTTTATTTTTCTTTTTATAGTTTTGTACTTTGTTTCAACTTTGACTTCATAATCTTAAAATGCTTGTATGATTGAATAGAGCTCTCTTGAATGTACTTACACTACTTGATTTTCATCTATTACATCAATCTTTACAAATTCCTCCATCATATCTTCTAAACCTGTTTTCATATATATACCTATTATTTTGTCATTTTCATCAAACACATCTATTCTTTTTAGGCCTTTTTTTGTTTTTCTCACAATCATTTTCTCTCATTTTTGTAGGTCATTTAATTGTGTGTATATAGCAAATTCACTTTTAAAAATTTTTACAACTCATGTACAAAAGGTACTTTTTTTTCTTTGCGAGAGTATCTTCTTTGACGTACCACCACATCCTCGCTCTATAGTGGTATCCTGCAAAAATCCTTAAACTCTTCATTGATCTTTGGTAACGAGCCACTTTGTAGATAATCCCTATTGCGCTCATTATTAACAAGTACTATTAAAAATTGCACTACTCGTTTACCATCTTGGCTTCTAGTATGAGTACATGCAGATCCATCATCTAATATCTTAGTTTTCATCCTTATAGCAATAATATATGGTTGTCCAAGAATTATTGGACAAGAAGTATTGTTCTGAACAAAAAAGTTTTGTTCAATAGATACATCTTTAATTTTCACCTTCACATCTAGACAAATACTATAAAGATCTTCATGTATATTATTTGCTACTTGAATCACCCAACCATGTTCAGTGTCAATGGGCCACCTCCCACATTTTTAAATGTCTTTAGACATAATATTGATGTCAAATCCATGGTCAATAAGAGCAACTATTGGATCTATCAAGTCTCCCACCTTCACCAAAGTTACTATGGTGGCTCTAACCTAGTGCTTTTTAGAATAATGACTAGGATCTTTGTCATCAATCATATCCTCATCCAAGAAAAATTGATACTTTTGATTGATACAACATTTAACCAACTCCAATTTTTTTTTTTTTTTTTTTAATGTTATATCTAGTGTATTGGACATTGTAGACTTTCCTATTAATTGCCTTTTCTACTTGATAGTATCAATAATAACATCATAGAATTCTCTCTTTGCAATGTCCAAAATTTTTCGTAATGTAAATTTAATTTTAGCATTGAACACCTTTTCTTCTAGTATCTCTTTCAAATTTGTTATTGCCTCAACATTTGATTGCAGTTTATAAATAATAGGCTTATCTTTCTCCTTATTTTTACTTGCTTCCATTCTTTCTTTCTATTTCTCCTTTAATAGTGGTATATTTTTGAAGTATGATTTTGATGGTCTGTTCTCAGATGATCTACTATCTTGCAATGTAAATATCCCTTTATTTTGTGTTTCTTTTTCATCTCTTTGAGGTCTTTTCTTATTATTTGGTTCCTCAAAGTTTTCTTCCACTATATTTCTTCCCCTCTTCATATCCATCAAAGCTTTATGGTAGGATTTTGATAGATAAGCATACATAGACATAGTGTCTATAGGGTCATCCCATCCTATGGCATTCTTGATTATTATGGCTGTATTAAGTAATTCTTGTCTTGTAATTTTGTCTTAATTCATACTAGTAATAGTGTGATTTCACAAATCCTCCATCTCTACATGTTTGCCAAAACCATCTTCTTTCTCCCTTACAACCTCAATGCCATAAGTGGTGGCTTCCCTTGATGCCATAGTATGTTGGGATAGATAGTCTTCTAAAATCCTTTTCATTCCTCTCTTTCTAAAGTTGATTTTGAGGAATTCACATGTATTTCGTAAAGCAATCTTCCCATCCTTCCATAAAATTATTCCTTATTATAAAGTATTAGCAAAATCTCTACACTCCTTGCAAACATGCTCTATATTGTTACACCAAATACACCTTTATATATATCCTTATTTTAATGCAGATTTAATCTCAAATGCCCCTCTTTTTTCTTCTAATTTTGCCAATTTGACCTGCAAATCTTTCATTCCTTTCACCAATTCTTCAATTGCATTTTGTTGAGGTGCAGCTATGGATGTAGGAATTGAGGCAGTAGATATTGGTATAGCAAGTTTTGGTAATTGCTTGCAAGATATTGTAATTGATAGAGGCCTAGTTTCTTATCTTATTACCACCTTATCTCTCTGATATTATCTTTTAGTAAGAATATCCACTACTTTTGAGACCTTCTTCTAGTGAATAGTAAGTCCATTATCTTCTGTATTATCCTCCAAAAATAATTTCAACTCCATTTATAATTCATTATTGGTTGATTAGAGAAATAATTCTACTTTGTCATTTTCAAGTGTAAGCTTTTCTACTTGAGATAGTTGAAGAAATTACCTTTTAAATTCTTGAAATAACTTTATTGCAACCAACCACTTGTTGGATTTATTAACCCATTTCATAAATGATTTTTTAATTACCCTTTCAACATCTTTCAAAGAATATTTTTCTTTAAGCTGAAGGGTAAAATCCTCCCATCTTGCTACATGAGTTTGAATAATCCCTCTTATGTGCTCATGAAGTTTAAATACAACTACAAGCTCAAATATCAAGATCATCTCCTTCTCCTGTACTTTATTAAGTTCCATCTTTTGAGAATAATACTTTAAATACTTAAAGATGTTCTTTCCATCAAATTGATCTAATAAACTAATAGCGCATTGTAAGGCTTTATTAGCCAATGCCTCTTTGTATTCAAATGCTTGTTGTTGCTATATATAAAGAGCAAATGCTTGAAACATTTAAGTTGTAGCAGGATCAAGCTACATTGGTGATGCTCCAATATAATTTCTACTACTACTTCCTTGTTTCGCTACCATAATAAAGAGCCAAAATATTTCTTCAAAACTCTCTATCCCAGATGTTTCACGTTGGGTTCACCAAGATGTTGTATGGCATAAATTTTTATTTAGAAATACATTGAATACTTGGCTATAGAGAGTTTATTTGAAATTTAATGGCAAAAATCCAACAAGTGATATGTTCTTAATAAAAAGGACAAATAATACAACAATATTACAAAAGAGAAGTTATATATATAAACCCTCTTATATTCAAGTAGGTTTGTACAGAAAGGGTTCAAATTTCTACAAAAATCCTTCAAAATCTTATTCACCTGTTGTCGTATGACATGGCCTTCTATCTGGGAATACATCGGGTACTTGGCTGTGGAGAATTTATTTGAAACTTGATGGTAAAAATCCAACAGGTCGTTTGTCCTCAATAAAAAGGAAAAATAATATAAAAATCTCATAAAAGAGAAGTTATATATGTAAACCCTCTTGTATTCAAGAAAGTTTGTACAAAAAGGGTACAAATTTCTACAAAAACCCTTCAAAACTTTATTCACCCGCAAGGACCTATTTCTTGCTGAATTTTAGATTCCAATAACTCTTGATCCAACCGTTCAGTTTCTATAAAATTTAGTTTAGAGTGTAGATGATTCTCTTAAGTTTCATTATAAGAAAGAATCAACCGTAAATTCGTTTCCGATCGTTTGATATATCAAAACCCCTAGCAGGTGCTTGAAACCCTAGCTCAGAGACACTTGAGCACTATTTTCCTTATATCTCACAAACCAAAAATTCTAATGCCACAAAATTTTTGCATATAGTCTTAAGATATAAGCATATACACTTTTGAAAATTTTGAGCCAAAAATCTATCAAATTTCATTAGATATTGCTCAAAATATAACCACTATGTAAGCGGGTCACTTACTTCCCTTAAGGTTGTAAGCACTGACTTCAACTCCCAATATCTCCTTCACCTTTGCTTGGATTTTATCAAGCTGCACATAAAAAGTATAGCCGTGAAAGTGCTCTCTCCAACCCTAGTCGCCGATCCTCAATTGCTCTCTGTATGCGCGAGTTATACTCAAAAGAGTGATAGTAGGTCCAAAATCAACACCTTAACTTTGGGCGCCTATAACTTCTTCATAAAAAGTGCAAATCACACAAAATTTGCACCTAAACCAGATCCAAAAACCTAAACCTTATGATCCTAGCCTCTGATATTCGACTTCCCTCCAAAAACAAACCCTAACTCCTAATAAACCCTCAGGTAGCCTCCTTGAAGCCCATTGGGCATGATTTTTGGCCAATTAGAATAGAGATTTCTATCATCCACCTCTATTCATCCACATGGATGGCCAAACTACCCTTTTTACACTAAAAATCCTTTTCTAACCCTTCTTCTTATAAGATTTACATACTTGGTGCTTTAAGCATCAAATAAAAGAAGTAAATAAGATCTTAAGGATCACCAATGTGTAACATAGGTGACTTAAGATATATACAAGTTACTATCAATATAAAATTAACTTCAAAAGTCACTAATAAAAAGAAAATAAGGTCATATAAATCTTAATAATAATCCTTTTAACAGATCCTTTCTAAACTAGCAACCCAATCACATTCTATAACCAATAAAAGTCCACTGATATGGCTCTCATTAAGCTATGTAGTAAATTGTACATTAAATATATATGTATAATTTTTTCATATAATAGCCGAACCACAACACGACACCTTAAAGACTTATTTTTTCTTAATCTTTAGAGTCCAATAACTCTAGATCCAACCATTAAGTTTCTAAAAAAATTTCCTTAAAAGTGTAAGCAATCTTTCTTAAATTTTATTGTGAAAAAAAATCAACCATAAATTTATTTTTGATCCTCCGATATCTCAAAAATCCTAGCAGGTGCTTAAAACCCTATTTTAGAGACACCCAAGCACTATTTTTCTTATATCTCACAAATCCAAAATCCTAATACCACAAAATTTTTGTATATAGACTTGTGACATAAATATGTATACTTTTAAAAATTTTGAGCCAAAAATCTATCAAATTGCCTAAGATATAGGTCAAAATGTAGCCACTAGCTAAGCGGGGTTACTTACTGCCCTTAGCTTACAAGCATTGATTTCAAATCCCAATACCTCCTTCACGTCAGGTTGGATTTCATCAAGCTGTGCACAAAAAGTGTAGCCAAGAAAGTGTTTTTTCCAATCCTAGCTACTGATATTCTATTGCTCTCTGTATACGCAAGTTATGTCCAAAATAGTAATAGTAGGTACAATTTTGACATCCTAATTTTGAGCGCCTATAACTTTTTCATAAAAAGTCCAAATTATGTAAGATTTGCATCAAAACCATATCCAAAAAAACCAAACTTATTGATTCTAGCCTTTGATATTCAAGTCCTATCCAAAATCCAAACCTAATCTCTAATAAATCCTCTGGCAGCCTCCTTGAAGCCTATTAGAAATGATTTTTGGCCAATAGGAATAAAGACTTCTATCATCCATCTCTATTCATCTACATAGATGGTCTAACTACCCCCTTTTACACTAAAAATCCCTTTCTAATCCTTTTTGTTATAAGATTTATATAATATGTGTTCTAAATACCAAATAAAAGAAGTAAATAAGATCTTAAGGATCACCAATGTCTAACAAAGGTGACTTAAGATATATAAAAGTTACTATCAATATAAATTAATTTTAAAATTACTATCAAAAAAATAAAAGGTTGTATAAACTTCAATAATGACCTTTTTAGATAGATTCTTTCTAAACTAATAATCTAATTACATCTTGTAATTGATAAAATTTACTATTATAGCTTTTTTTTAACTGTATAATGAATTATATATTAAATATACATGTATAATTTTTTCACATGGTAGCCAAACCACAATACGACAACAGTCAGCCACAACATATGCTGCAAAATTTTAAAATCTTGCTTTCAATGTGGAGTAGAATTATAAGGCCCTTATCAATCAATTTTGTTATGGTTTGAAGGATAACATCAAAGACTTATTATTAATAATGCCAATAGTAGACTCCTTAGAATAATTTATTGTTCAAGCCATTGCATGTGATAATTGATTATTTGAAAGATATCACGAACATAGATTTGGCTAGAGAGGATTGAGTCAATTGATAACAATAATTCCTAAGATTTCAAGAACTTATCTGACTAAGACAAATTTAATACAAATTGATGCAGTACGTTTTAAACTCTTTATCAAATAGGAAAAGATTTGATGTCGTCAAGAGGGATTGTGCTTGTATTGTGGAGAAGCAAAGCACACTACTCAATATTATTCAAAGAAGTAACATAATCACAAAATAAAGAGTATGATTGCTAAAAAAGATAATATGTCAAAAAATGAGCTTCTCTAGCTACAATAGGGACCGTGCGATTGGAATCATATGCAATACCTTATAGAGGTCCTATTCTCTCCTTTGACTCTTCATCTTGTTTTATAATAGATGTATTGTAGGACCTAAAAATTACAAAGTCCTTGGATTATTAGATTCAAGAGCCTCAACTTGTTTTATAGACAAAGATTTTGTTAAAAAATAAAAAATATCTCTAGTCAAGAAAATTAAATTTGTGCACGTAGAAATCATAGATGAGCATTCATTATCTTTTAGAGATATTATCCATGAGACTATTCTTTAGGATGTAGCAACTAAGGGACATAATAGTGTAGTAATATTTAATGTAATTAGATCTTTTTCTAATTTATTTATTTTAGAATTATTATGATTAAAAAAATATAATTTTCAAATAGATTGGACTTTCCGTAATCTCAACTTTTCTTATAGTTTAACCTAGATATTTGCTGGTCAAGTAGATATACATAATTCTAATACATCCAAATCCTTACTAATAGGTGCAAGTGCTTTCATATATGTGGCAAAAAAAGGATCATCTTTTATTATATATGCTACACCCATTTCAAATGCCGAAAAGACTATAAGTGATATTCCTAGCTAGTATCAAGATTTTCAAGATATTTTTGAAAAAAAAAATGTAGATAATTTTTTGGAGCATCGACCTTATGATTGTTCAATTAATCTTCAAGAAGGAATTCAACTACCATTTAAACCAATCTATAATTTTTCACAAAACAAGTTGGCTACATTGAAAGAATATATTGATAAGAATTTGGCTAAAAACTTCATATGCCATTCAAAGTTTCCAACACGAGCTCTTATCTTATTCATAAAGAAAAAAGACGGATTGCTGCAGATGTATGTAGATTATCAATGACTTAACAAGATTATCATCAAGAATAGGTATCTTTTATTTTTAATTTTAAGACTTTTACATTAACTCAATGAAGCAAAGATCTATATAAAAATAGACTTGCAAAGAGCATATGTTTTAGTTTGCATCAAAGAAGATGATGAATAGAAGACTGCATTTCAAATTAGGTATAAATATTTCAAATATAATGTCATGCCTTTTGGACTTACAAATATACCAGCTGCTTTTCAACATCTTATAAATGATGTTTTTTGTGAGTTTTTTTAATAATTTTATTGTTTGCTATTTAGACAACATTTTGATCTACTCTAAGAACATAAAAGAATATAAACTTCATATTCATTGTGTATTACAAAAATTTAAAGATGTAGGATTATATGCTAAGATGGAAAAGTGTGTATTTTACACTACTAAAGTTGACTTCTTAGGATACATCAGCTTGAATGATAGCCTCAAGATGGATCCTAAGAAAGTTCAGACAATCATAGATTAGAAGATTCTAAAAAAAATAAAGGATGTGCAATGCTTTTTGGAATTTGTCAATTATTATCAATCTTCAATAAGGATTTTTTTCAAGTTGCAACTCCACTAAAATACTTAATTTGTAAGGACAAACTCGAGTGGAGTAAAGAAGCAGATGCATCATTTGAAGCTTTAAAGACAATTTTTATTTTTGCTCCAATCTTATATTATGTTGACTTTTCTAAGATATTTTTTATGAAAAAAAACACATCAAACTTTGCTTTAGGTGAAATATTATCACAAATAGGAGTAGCTGACAAATTCCATCTAGTAGCTTTTCATTCTACGAAATTTTCAATAGTATAAATCAACTACAAATAGTAAAAATCCATAGTAAAGAACTTCTTGCAATTATAGATTCTTTTCAAGAATGGCATCATTATCTAAAAGGTTCTTCTAGTCCAATCATTGTTATTGTATTGTGCTTTGGCTACCATGTGAAAAAATTATACATATAAATTTTAATGTACAATTTATTATACAGTTAAGTGAAAGCTATAACAATAGATTTTATTATTTACAAGGTATGATTAGGTTGTTAATATAGAAGGAATCCGTCTAATAGGGCTAATAATAAGATTTATACAACCTTATTTTCTTTTTGATAGTAATTTTGAGATTGATTTATATTGATAATAACTTTTATATATCTTAGTTACCTTTGTTAGACATTGGTGATCCTTAAGATCTTTTTTGCTTCTTTTATTTGGTGTTTAGAACACATATCAAGTAAATCTTATAAAAAAAAAGATTAGAAAGGGATTTTTAGTGTGAAAAGGGATAATTAGGCCATCTATGTGAATGAATGGAGATGGATGATAGAAGTCTCTATTCCTATTGGCCAAAAATCATATCCAATAGGCTTCAAGGAGGCTGCCGAAGGATTTATTAGAGATAAAAGCTTATTTTTTGAGAAGAGTCCAATATCAAATGCTAAGATCAACAAGTTTGGATTTTTTGGATATGATTTTGGTGCAAATCTTGCATGATTCGGACTTTTTATGAAAGAGATATAGGCGCTCAAAGTTAGGGTGTCGAAATTGTACCTACCATTATTACTTTGGACATAACTTGAGTAACTAGAGAGCAATAGAGGATTAGCGACTATGGTTGGAAAAAATACTTTCTTGGCTACACTTTTTATGCACAGCTTGATAAAATCCAAGCTAAGATGAAAGAGATATTGGGAGTTGAAGTTAGTGCTTGTAAGCTAAGGGCAGTAAGTGACCCTGTTTGACTAGTGGCTACATTTTGAGCTATATCTTAGGCAATTTGATATATTTTTAGTTCAAAATTTTTAGAAGTATATATGTTTATATTACAAAACTATGTGCAAAAATATTGTGGCATTAAGATTTTGGATTTGTGAGATATAAGAAAAATAGTGTTTAGGTGTCTGTGAGGTGAGGTTTTAAGCACCTGCTAGGATTTTTGAGATATCAGAGGATCAAAAATAAATTTATGATTGATTCTTTTTTATAGTGAAACTTAAGAGGATTGCCTACATTCTTAAGGAAATTGTTTTAGAAATTGAATGGTTGAATCAAGAATTATTGGACTCTAAAGATCAAGAAGAAATAAGTCCTTGCAGATGAATAAGGTTTTGAAAGGTTTTGTCGTAATTTGAACCTTTTTGTATAAACCTATTTAAATATAAAAAGATTTATCAATAAAAATTATCTTTTGTAATATCTTTTTATTATTTTTTCTTTTTATTAATAATAAATTACTTATTAGACTCTTGCCAATAAGCTTAAAGTAAATTCTCCATAGTTAGATATCCAATGTAGTCTCAGATAGAAAATCATGCCACGTGACACCGTGTATATGGATCATAAGAACTTCAAGCACTTTATATCAATATGCGTTTGAATTGTTGTCAAGCTTGTTGGAATATATCTTTGTTAAGTTTTAAGTTTATTATCACTTATCGGCTAAAAAAACAACAAGGTTTGTGTGATGTTTTTTTTAGACATTCTTATCTTGCACCAAAAAAAAGAGATTCAACTTTTGATCAACAAAGAACAATCTTCTTGAAATTGGAGCAATTTCATCTTTGAGTAGTAAAATCAACATTGATTGTTGATTTAACTTTTGTCAAGCAAGTCTAATCAAGTATGTCTTCAGACTCTTTTGTTTGTAAAATTAAGAATAATTCATCTTAATTTCATGATGCTTCTAAATTTGAATTCAAGAATGATCTATTCTATTTCAAAGGATGCCTATATATTTCAAAAAGTGAAGTATGAGTACATGCTCTTGAAGCTCATTACAACTTTTCTACAACAGAGTATTTTGAATATAATAAGACTTTGGAACTAATATCAAGAGATTTTTAGTGGCCTCAAATGTGGAAGGCCATTAATGAATTTGTATAATTGTGTGACATTTGTTCAAGATTAAAAACTTCTTGTCATCAATCTTATAGACTTCTCTAACTATTATCTATATTGGAACAACCTTGTTCTTTTGTTTCTATAGATTTTATCATAGATCTTTCAAATTCAAGTTCATATGATTCTATATTTGTGATTGTAGATCATTTCACCAAGATGGCCCATTTTATACCATATACAAAATCTATCACAAGTAAAGAAACAACTAATTTCTTCCTTGATAATATCTATTGCTATCACAGATTGCCAAAGGATATTATATCAGATAGAGGGATGCAATTTGTATCAAGATTTTGAAGGACCTTTTTCAAAATGTTGAAGGTGGATATAAAATAACAATGATCAAATAATAAGGTGGTCTTCTTATCCTAGTATAGGATACTATCGATGGTTGAGAGGACCTATCAACTATCTTCAAAGGAAGCAAATATTAAAATATGTGACAAATATAATTTGGCATATCTTGGACTTCTTCACACACGTAATCACCGCTTTTTATGGAACTTGTCTCTAAAAAAGGAGATAATGTCATGATCAAGATTTATTCTAATAATTATTTAATTAATATAGATGAATAGAAGTAGATAGAATTTGATATTATCTTAGAAAAAAGCTTTTTAGAAGCTTTTTAGAAGCTTCATAAATGCGGATTCACTTTTATATATGTATATAGGTGATTGATAGGTAAGAAACTTAGCCAATAAGCTAGGCATATGTCGCACATATTGGTAGCTTGTGGAACAAGCTTAGTACGTGGCACACATGTAGGAAACTTGTCTTGCAAGTTTGACATGTGTCTTGTAGATTGGACACATATTGGAGGTGCTATAGAATGCTGCCACATAGTTTTTAGATAGATAGTGTATATAGAAACAAGAATAAAGCCTTCTTCACTCTTGTCAATGCCTTCCTTGTTCCTAATCTTGTTTGAAGAATCTCTAGTCTTTTTATCTTTGGCAATAGTTATTCCAATTATAATATTATTCTATCTTCAAGTGATTTTGAAAAATACAAGAGTGTATTTTGTTCCTTTATAATTTATCTCTTTGTCTTTGATACAAGTTCTATAAAGAGCGGTGATTAAATGTTGAAGAAGTCTAAAATGTATCGAACTGTATTTGTTACATATTTTAATCTTTATTCCATTCAAAGATAGTTGATAGATCTTCTCAGCCATTAATAATATCCCATACTAAGATAAGAGGATCACCTTGATATTTAATCATTGTTGAGACCCTCATAACTTCTTTCAAAGAAAACATTTGGAACACTATGAAGAATAGTTTCTACCTCTAAAAGTATCATCAAACATTGAGAATCTCTTCCAAGGCTGTGATATCAAATGTATTATATCTTGCCATTAATCCAAAAAGAACATATCATTCTTGAAAATCTTTATTTTTATTCCATTGTATTGAAGGTTGTGATAGTCATGATGTTTCATCTGGTATTGTCTTGTAACAAGTTTATATAGTAAAAAATATGAATAAGAATAATTTCTACCTAATACTTGATTATTTTAATTCAATAGGAACTTAAGATACTTAAAAAAAGATTTATTAAAGCTTCTTAGAATATTTTCTTGTTTTAATAGCTAATAGATAAAAGTTAGTTATTAAATTTTCCTTCTAGGTTGTACAAACTCTGTTATTACTTTTGAAAAGCCATAAGTTAATAAAAATAGAATAAAAAAGATAAATAGTTAATATGATTGATACTAGAATTAAGTTAAAGATAGGATTAAGCTTAAAAAATCTTAAAATAAGTTGGATTGATACCCAGAGATTGATTGTATATGAGACAGGATCAAAATCAGACCTCCAGCCACAAAAACGGCCACCAAGGGCAAGAAGTCGAGGCATTTAGAGTTAAATGACTAGGGTCGAAGAATTAGCTTTAAGCTCGTGCCGAAGACATGAGGCTTGTTTTTGTAGGATTTGGAAGGACTTAGCAATTGTTATCTAAAATCATGGTTTGTACTGGAGGTTAAGTTTTTATGCAATAAAATTAAGACTAGCACTTTTAGCTATTGTGTGCAATTGAAGTGACATCTATAGTTTTAATTTTGATAATATATGGATAATTGAATGTGCTAAGACTAAATAAATGTATCAATTGAATCATGGTGAAATTTGGTATAGTATTAGATGGCTTGAAAGGCAAGCTATAAACCAGATTTTAGTTGAAGTTAATAGTTGGAGAAGGAGAATTTTCCACTAGGATATATGTATCAACCTTCAAGCCAATGGCCAACTGACATCAAAGTAGGTTTCGGTTGATTTTTTACAATCTGTAAGTTGTATTGAGTTGAAACTTTTTAAACACATAGAAGACTTATATATGCATTTTTATGTAAGATTTCACATCAAGTTGAGAGTTGGATTAAAAGTTACAGCTTATTGATATTTATTAGATAAGACTAGGATTTATAAAGAGAAATCTTAGTTGCTTGATTGTGACAAGTAATAAAGCAATTGGGATTTATATGTGGATAAAGTTATTAAAAAGAATGTTTTTAAGCACTTTGTATTGACTTAAGTACTCTCATATTGATATTCAATCACATTCTTCTTATATGGGTGAAACCTATTAAGAATTCTTGGGTATTTGTGAATCGCAATTTCACCCTCCACAGTCAGCTGTCTAATACATTTTTAAATACAAAAATACGTAATATGACAAAAATAAATTAGCAAATAATATATCTTGAGTTAAGTTTGTTGGTTGTTGATTCTCCATCTCTTTAGTACTAGAAAATTTAAAGGAATAGTAAAAAATGGTACAAGATAGAATGAAATCTCTATTGAATCTGCTTTGTTTTATAGCAAAGATTTTTTTGACTTTTCATCTTCATTTTGATGGATGTCATCAATAAAATGCATTAACTTTTATTGATGCATTTATTAGATTTTTTGATAGCTCCTATATATGTTTACTAATATCATATCCGCACTAATGTATAAAATATTCTAACTTATTTTGGTGCTACCTCGAATCTAATATTTCTTCTACATCAAATTCTTCATTATTATCCACTTCTATAGAAAGCAATAGCATTTGTCTTCTTCCTTGTATATCTACTATCTTATATAATTCAAGTAGTAATATATGAAATGTAGGATGGATTTTCATAGATTTCAATAAGAATAATTAATAAGCAATTGAATTTGTTCACAAATCAAAATGGTCCAAACTTACAATAATTGAACTTATCATAAGTTCAATTAGTCTTGATATTATGAAAAAATAATCATATTTTATTGTCAATGTGGAATTAAGGTTGTTTTTTGTGATAGACATTTGTATTGATCTTTTATCATTCTTAAGCTCCTTTAATTGTGCCTTCATTGTTACATGTAGCTTTGACAACCAATTTTCCAAATCTTCCACTACAAGATTATCAGCTTTTAAAAAGTCAAAAGTATCAAGTCATGGATGATAACCATAATTGGAAAAAAATAGATTTTATTCAATAGAAAAATGTATGAAGTTATTGTAAGCAAACTTTGCTAATGATAAAATAGTTATCCAATCATCTTAGTGATAATTGATATCATATCTCAAATATTGCTTTAAAATTTGATTCATCCATTTTGTTTATCCATCAATTTGAGAATGAAAAGTTGAAGATAGTTTTATGTCTACTTTCAATATTTTGAATAAGATTTTTTAAAATCTTAATATATATTACATTCTTCTATCTGATATAATATCCCTTAATAATCAATGATAGTAATAGATATTATGAAAGAAAAGTTTAGCTATTTTTTCACATGTGATAGATTTTGTATACGGTATAAAATTTGCCATCTTGGTGAAATGATCTACAATGACAAATATAGAATCATATGAACTTGAATTTAAAAGATCCATGATAAAATCTATAAAAATAAAAAACCAAAGTTGTTTTAATATAGATATTGATTAGAAAAGTTTATAAGATCAATGACAAGGAATTTTTTATGTTGAATAAATGTCACATAACTATACAAACTTTTTAACAATCTTCCACATTTGAGGCCACCAAAACTCTCTTGATATTAGCTCCAAAGTCTTATTATATCCAAAATATCCTATTGTAGGGAAGTTGTGCCAAGCTTCAAAAGTATGTAATCATGCTTGAGCTTCTAAAATATATAAGCATCCTTCAAAATAGATTAGATTGTTCTTAAATTTAAACTCAAAAGTATCATGAGATTTACATGAATTATTCTTAATATCAAAAACAAATGTATCCAAAGACATAATTGACTGAACTTGTTTAAAAAAAGTTGAATCAACAATCAATGTTGATTTTATTACTTGAAGATGAAATTGTTTCAACTTCAAAAAGATCATTTTTTGATGTTCAAAAGCTAAATCTCTTTCTTTTGGTACAAGATAAGAACATCTAGAAAAGGCATCGAATATACCTTATTGTTTTATTAATCAATAAGTGATAATAAATTCAAATCTTGATAAAGATATGATGCAATGAGCCTGATAATGATTCAACACGAGTGTTGATATGAAGTATTCAAGGTTCTTATGATCTATATATATGGTGATTGAACTAGAAGTGTCTTCTAGATAATGACACCATTCTTGAAAAGAATCCACAATTGTAATAAGTTCTTTATCATAGATTTTATAGTTGATCTTTGCTACTAAAAATTTCTTAGAATAAAAAGCTACCAAGTGAAATTTGTCATTTGCTCCCATTTATGACAATATTGTACTCAAAGCAAAGTTTGATGCATTTGTTTCCATAAAAAAATGCTTCAAAAAAGTTGACGTTATCGTGTTGTAAATCAAAACATAGTGTGAAAAACATAAAAGAATGCATTAAAATAAAAAGATTAAGATTAGAAGAAAGCTTGATAGAAAATTAGTAGTAAGAAGATACAATGGAAATTTACCTTGAAAAGTGAAAATTTTCAAGTTAGAAAAAGGTTGAGGAAGTGGAAAAGATATGGGCTAAGAGGTCTTTTTGACCAAGAGGATAAAGAAGACCAGGAGGGAGATGACAAGGAAGGGTCGTGAAGAAGAAGGAAGAGAGTTTTTTTGGAAGGCATAGGATTTTTTTGATAGGCAGTATACATTTTTGTATATAGAGGAAGCTTGGAGAGAATTTTAGATGTGAGTTTTTGTGGGTTTGTAGTAGACAAGGTAAGAAACTCATAGAAATAATTCTCATGTCTTTTCATTAAGTATCAAGGGAGATATGAGTCGTGAAAGTTGTAGGTGTTTAAGACTAGGGCAGTGAGGGTTACAAAATTTCGGGCCTTGGTTCTTGGAAACCACTTGGACTTTAGCAACAAAATTTGTTGGGTTTTTGTTTCTTATAGAGTTAACTACTTTGTATCAAAATCTCAAGTCAATATGACCTCTGAGCAAAGAGTTATGAGTGAAATTGTAACCGGTTTGAATGAAAAGAGAAATAGAGTGAAGGCAAGGTTGAGGATTTGTATGGGCAGTGCATGTGTGTGGGTTTTTTTGGGTATAAAGAGATTTAGGAGACGAATTTGAGTGTGAAATTTAATAGACATGATCTATGTAAGTTAAGGAAGAGATGATTGTAAGTTTGATACTCATTAGTCTTATAAATAAAATGTTATGCTCTTTCAAAGTGATAGGGGTCTATCTCCAAATCAGTGAAGTTTGAGGGAGCATATCTTTGTGATCAGAGTAGTATTTTCAGTAAAATTTGTTGGGATTTGTAGATATATAAGTCTATTAAGTTGGGTAAAAAACTGATTGCTATTGAAGTTATACTCAAGGAGTTATGAGGAAAATTGTTGTCGGATCCAGAATTGTTAGAAGGCAAAATTAAAGAAGAAGGATGGAACCTATAACTCAAGTTTGGAGAAGGCTCTTGGAGCAATATTTGAAGGGTTTTTACAACATGAGATAAGCTATAAGCCTACCAAATTTCAGCACTTAGGTCTTCTTTAATGAAGAGCAATGAAGGTGTGAAGCAAAGGGGGTCTAGAATCAAAGGCAGCATGGAGGGATTACTTTGACAACATGGTTCTCTCTAACCACATGAGCTATAATCAAAAGGTTTATGGGGTTTGCTTCTTTACTTCCTTAAGTACCTTTTGTCTAAATTTTTCTTCAATTGATATGATATCCTAGGATTTATGAGCAAAATTGAGGGCAGGTTTCTAAAGGCAGAATATGTTAGGATTAATAAAGTATGTTTTTATATAAATTCTTCAATTTTATGAACTTTATGAATCTCATCTTGCACTTGAGAAACTAGAGGCAAAAAAGACCCAGTGTTTCTTAGGGCTAAGACTCTCATCATGACAACGTGATACAAGATTGGTACAAATATAAAAATTATCTTTAAAGCTTCAAAAAATACTTTTGTTTCTTTATTCCACTTAAGTTTGTCTTTACAAATTAAGTTTATAAACAGAGCTACAACTTGAAAAAAATTCTTGATAAAGATTTGATAGTAATTGGCAAAATCTAAAAAGCATTGCATATCTGTATTTATTCTTGAAATCTTCTAATCCATGATTATTTGGACATTCTTAAGATCCATCTTGAGACCATTATTTGAAATGATATATCCTAAGAAGTCAATTTGAGTAGTGTAAAACACACTTTTATATCTTAATATATAATCTTGTATCTTTAAGTTTTTGTAATATATGACGAACATAAAGTTTATATTCTTTTATGTTCTTAGAGTACATTAGAATGTTGTCTACGTAGCAAACAACAAAATTATCTAGAAATTCACTAAAAATATCATTCATAAGATGTTAAAAAATAATTGGTACATTTGTAAGTCCAAAAGGCATGACGTTATATTCAAAATATCTATATTTAATTTAAAATATAATCTTCTATTTATCACCTTTTTTTGATATAAACTAAGTTATATATTCTTCATAGATCTATTTTTGTATAGATCTTTATTTAACTGAGTTGATCAAAAAGTCTTGAAATCAAAGATAAAGTTTATCTATTTTTGATAGTAATTTTA
The DNA here is from genome assembly GCA_036785485.1 of Physcomitrellopsis africana. Taxonomy (NCBI): domain Eukaryota; kingdom Viridiplantae; phylum Streptophyta; class Bryopsida; order Funariales; family Funariaceae; genus Physcomitrellopsis; species Physcomitrellopsis africana. The sequence continues at coordinate 73,227 of JAWRVF010001137.1, forward strand.
TTAAGTCCTTAATAATTTATGCACATTTTTCAATAATTCGTCATTTTTCTTTACAAATAAGATAAGAGCTCATGTTAGAAATCTTGATTAGCATATGAAGTTCTTAACCAAGTTCTTGTCAATATATTCTTTTAATACAACCAACTTGTTTTGTGATAAATTATAGATTGGTCCAAATAGTGATTGAGTTCTCTCTTGAAGATCAATTGAAGAACTATAAGGTCAATGCTCAAGAAAATAACTAAGTACTTTTTTTCAAAAACATCTTTAAAATCTTCATATTGACTAGGAATATTACTAATAATCTTTTCAACATCAAAAATAGATGTGGCATATGTAACAAAAGATGGTCCTTCTTTGATTACATATATGAAAGATTTTGTATCTACCAATGAGAATTTAGATGTATTAGACTTATATATATATCTATTTGATTTATAAATTTATATATTAAACTATTAAAAAAAAATCAAAGTTACGAGAAGTCTAATCTATTTAAAGATTATATTTTTTTAACCATGATAATCTCAAAATAATTATATTGAAAGAAGATCTAATCATATTAAATATTATTACGCTATTATTTTTCTTAGTTGCTACATCTAAAAGAATAGTCTCATGAATAACATCTCCAAAAGATAACAAACAACCATCTATGACTTCTACATGTATGGATTTAGTTTTTTTTATTAGAGATATTTATGTATTTTGACAAATTCTTTGTCTATGAAACAAACTAAGGCTCTTGAATCTAATAAGATAAAGATTTTGTAATTTTTAGGTCCTAAAAATACATCTATTATAGAACAAAGTAAAAGATTTGAGGAAAAAATAGGACCTTTATAAGGTGTTGCATATGATTCTAACCACATAGTCCCTATTATAGCTGAAAAAAATTATTTTCTGACATATTATCTTCTTTAGTAACCATACTCCTCATTTTGTGATTGCATTGTTTCTTTAGACAATGTTGAATAGTGCACTTAGCTTCTCCTCAATATAAGCCTAAACCCTCTTGATGATATTGAATCTTTTCTTAATTAGTGAAAGATTTAAAATATATTGCATCAATTTGCATTGATTGTAGCTTAGTCAAATAAGTTTTTAAAAACTTAGGAGTTGCTGTCATTAATTGATTCATTCTTCTTCAACCAAATCTATGTTTATGATGCCTTTTGAATAATCAATTATTACATGTAATGGTTTAAACAATAAATTATTCCAAGGAGTTTACTTTTGGTATTGTTAGTAACAAATCTTTGATATTATCCTTCAACCTATAATAAAATTGATTAATAAAGGCTTTGTTATTCCACTCCACATCGCAGGCAAGATTTTGGAATTCCGCAATATATATTGTGACTGACCATGATCTTTATCATAAAGATAAGAGCTTCGTCTCTGCTACCGTTTTTTTATCATTTTTTTAAAATATGGCTATAAATACTTTAAAGAATGAATTCAAATTATAAAGAAGTGAATCTTTTTCCATAAAAAATGCAAACCAAGAAAAAACACTTCCACATAGAAGGATACTTATAAAATCAACTTTAGTAAATTTATTAGGATATTGAAAAGGATGCAATCTTAAATATAGCTTGATTTATTACAAAAATCCTTGTTATTTTGATCTTATTCTATCAAACTTCTCAAGCATATGAATCTTTGCCTCTTTCATGCTTGTAAAAATAAGAATTCTTAGATTTTATTGTGAGGCTGATTTACTTGCTTCTTTCAATTATACAACTTCTTAATATAGGCTCTGGACTTTTTTCATAGATGTAAGAATAGTACTTCTATGATTGATATTAATGATTCATAAAATTTCCACCCTAAGAGTGTTGACAAGCTCTTGAAGATTTGCAATAGTTATAAATCTATTCACATTTTTATTAAGTGTAGCATCTATGATCTTTCCTTCCACTTTAGATAACTTAATAATTCCACAAAATGAATTAGAGGAAGGTAATTTGCAACCTCTAATATCAAATAAAGATTTCTACAAAGAGAGGTGATCCACTATCTTTTAAGGAAAAAAACAAAACAAAAAAAAAAACAAAAAATCAACATTAGAAAGCAAAAAATATTAGTTTGAAGGGGGATAGATCACAATCTTCAAACACAAAAAATAAAAGTAAGATAATCCACTCACTTCTAAAATATAAAATAAGAATAATAAAATAGGAGTCTTGTCAAACTGACAAGGACATAAAACACAAACAACTAAAGTAACAAAATATTCTTATACTGCTCAAAACAAGCAAAAAATCACTCAAAGATAGAACAGTATTAAACTAGAATGGCTATTGCCAAAGACAAGAAGAGTAGAGACTCTTAAAACAAGACTAAGAATAAAAAATATATTGACAAGAGTGAAGAAGGCTTTATTTTTATTTCTATATATAATATCTACCTAAGAGCTATATGGCGGCATTCTATAAGACCTCCAACACGTATCCAATTTATAAGGCACATATCAAACTTGGAAGATAAGTTTTCTATATATGCGCCATGTATTTAGCTTTTTTTGTAAGCTATCAACATATACAATACATGATTAACTTGTTGGCTAAGTTTTTAACCTACTAATTACCTATAGACATATTTAAAGGTGAAACCATGTCTATGAAGCTTCTAAGAAGTTATTCTATAAGATATTATAAAATTAACCTACTTTTATTTACTTCTTTCTAGATAATTATTGAAATAAATCTTATATGCGTGACACCAAGTTGATAGAAAGAGCTCAAGAAGCTTCCTAATTTGATAGAAGTTATTTAAGAAGCTTCTTAGACAAGAGTATATATTAGAGTCAAGGGTGAAGAGTTCTTTAATCTCAACAATACATCTTTTGGAGTTCTATCTCACCTTTCTTGGTGTTGTTTGTATATTCAATGTCACAGATATATTTCAAATTATTATATTCTAAAAACTACCGTAGTCTTCTAAAACTTCCCGTAATCTTTTAAAATCTTTCATAATTTTTTAAAATCTTTCAAAACCTTCTAAAACCTTCTTTAGTCTTTTAAAATCTTTTGTAATCTTTTAAAACCTTCTAAAATCTTTTTCAATATTTTAAAATCTCTCGTAGTTTTTTAAATTTTTTTAGAATCTTCTTTAATCTTTTCAAACTTGTCTTAGTCTTTTAAAATCTTTTTCAATCTTTTAGAATCTTCTAAGATATTCTTAGAAGGTTCAATAGGACATAGGCCTTGTAATATAAATAAGAGGCAAGACTAAGATACATCTCAGTCTTGCCAATACAAGTCTTAGAATAATCTAAAGTGTTGCCTTGTTTTTTCATATCAATCAAGTTCTTTATTCTTATCAATTATTTAGTTTTTTGTTCTTGTCTATCTAGTTCTTTATTCTTGAAATCATTCTAATTCTGTAATCTGTTCTTTGTCTCTTTGTTAATCTACTATCTTACATTATTGACAGTTTGACAAAATTATCTAAGTAATTATATCAGAGCTTTGATTTTTTGATAGAGAGTGGATTACCTCTCTTCTTGAAGATACTATTGCATTTTAAAAGAGTGCGGATTACCTCCCTCAAGACTAATATGCTTACTTATTGTAATTTAATCTTTCTTTAGAAAGAGTGGATTATTTCTTTCCTAGGATATATCATTATATTTTAAAGATTACAAATTATCCTCCTCTAAATTAATATTATTTAAAAACATTCTTTTTCAATATAAAAAATACTACACTAACGGCTTATTGATCATGGTTTGATCCACTATTGGAAAAGAATTTTCCAATTCTATACAATTTAGAGGCTTTTATGGAAAGATTTATTACTGTATTTGGAGATAATAATTGGAAAAAGATGGCAAAAAAGAAGATTCAAAACCTACAACAAAGACAATGTTTAATTACAATTTATATTGCAAAATTTCAACAACTTACTTGTGATCTTAATTAGAATAATAAAGCTTTCATGATTCAATTCTATTACGGCTTAAAAAATAATGTGAAGAATTTATTGATTACAATGCCAAGAGTTGAAAGTTTTAAAGAACTCATATCTTAAGCTATTACTTCTGACAATTGCATATTTGAATTACAACAAGAAAGGCAATTAATTTTCAACAATATCTATTAAGATAAGTCTCCTACATCTTTAAGAGTATCGGAGAAGCCATTAATATATCTCAAATCCACGCAAATTGATGCAACTCAATTTAAGCCATTAATACCAACAAAAAAGACTAGATGTCAGTAAAAGAATTTATGTCTATATTGTAGAAGAGCTAATCACAAGGTAGCAAACTATCCAAACAAGTCTAGAGAATTCAAGATATGAGATATAATATCTAAATTGGAAAGGTCAAAAAATGAAGATGTCCAACCATAATAGGGACCTTGCGGTTGGACATCCTCAAATCTAAAGTATCTAGAAAAAAATCTCTTCCTACCTCCGGATCCAATGTCCTATTTTATACTTCTTATATATATATATATATATATATATATATAAGAATCTTAAAACAAGAAATTTCTATTAAAGTCTATTTAGATACTAGAGCCTCAACATACTTTATGGATAAAGATTTTGTAACCAAATATAATTTAGTACTTGTAAAGAAAATCCATCCCATATCCATTGTAGTCATTGTTGGACAAAATCTTGTATCAATGGATGTTATTGAAGAAATCCAACCATTGGAAGTGGTACTAGGAGATCAAATATCACGCTGTCGTATTGTAATTGCTTACAGTATATAAAATCCATTCAAAATGTATAATATATTTAAAGGTTTAAATATGTATTAGAATGATTAGTAAAGTAAATTAAAGGGGGTTGGTGTAAGAAACTTTATTTTAGATTTTACTTAGTTTGGTTATGGCTTTTAAATTATATAGAGCATAAATATTTAGTATAAAGCCTTGAGAGGCAATTGGGATCCAAAGAAGAAGAATTAAACTACTAAGAGGCCTATTTGGAAGGTTGAAGACAAAGTGAGGATGAATGAAGACAAGGGGTGAAGTTCTTCATTCCTATTGGTTGAATACCATGCCCAATGGGCTTTGAGGAGGCTACCCACAACAAGAACAAGAGTTTCGACAACTTCAAGGACGGCATTTGAAAATCAGAGACTAGGGTTAGAAAGCTTGTTTTTTGGGCTACAATTTTGGTGTAAAAATTGAGAGATTTGGAGTTTTTATGAGGGAGAAGTAGGCGCTTGAAGTTAAGGTGTGCAATTTGGACCCACTGTCAATCTTTTGAAGATCGGAGGAGTTGTATGAAAGCTTTTGGAGATCAGAAGGTGCGGCTAGAGAGGCGAATTCAAGCTCTACACCTGATGTTGAAGAATTTTTACAATAGGAGTTTTGAAGAAGGAGATATTGGGAGTCAAAGACAGCAGATTGAATTCCAAGGCAGTAAGTAGGCCGTTTTATTCATAGTAATAGGTTTTGCCATATCCTAAGTTTCTGGACGAATTCTTGTTTAAAAATTTTCTAGAAGGTAAATCATTGTGCTAAAAAGCTATGCATCAAAGTTTTATAGCATTTGGACATTGGGTTTGTGAGATATGAAGAATTTAGTACACAGGGTTTAAAGCTACTGTTAGGGTTTTTACGATATCTAAAGATTGATAAAAAATCAAAGGTTGAAATTTGTTGTGCTAGTGGTTAAAAGCACATTAGTACTTCGTGTGAAATTTTAATAGATTTGAACGGTTAGATTAAGAATTATAGGAAAATGAAGTTCAGAAAAAATTCCCCTCCTATGGATGAATGAGGGTTTAGAGTATTTTGATATAGTTGAGTGTTTTTGTGAAATAAGACTTACATATTGGGTGTAATAGCCGTAAAAAAAAACTTTTATAAAATTTTGAGGGTTTTATTATTTTGGACCTTGATTGAGTATTTAGTTGCAGCCAGAAGCCCAGTGCTTTCTTGAGGCAGATTCTCTCTACCACAACAACACATTGTCTTCAACATCATTTAATATCCAACAAATCCTCTTATCATTGGACTATCTTGGTTTGAATTATATAATTCTAATATTGATTGGAATTAATAAAAGATTTTATTAAGATCTAAAAATTAAAAGAAGAAATAAGGTACTACTTCATATCTTTGAGCTAAAGCATTTATGCATGCAGCAAAAAAAAAAACTATATTTGTATTATATGCTATTTCGATAAAAGATTCAATCAAGCAACTAAAATAAGATATTCCTAGTCAATATTGTGACCTTGAAGATATGTTAGAAAAGAAAAAAACAAAGATGTTATCAAAACACCGTCCTTATGATTGTGCAATTGAATTATAAGATGGAGCTGAACCTCCATTTGGTCTAATTTATAATCTCTCACAAACGGAGCTTATAGCCTTGCCAGAATATATTGATGAAAATCTAACCAAAGATTTTATTTGACATTCAAAATCACTTGTGGGAGCTCTTATATTATTTGTGAAGAAGAAAGATGGTTCTTAAAGTATGTATGTTGACTATCAAGATTTGAACAAGATAAATATAAAAAATCGCTATCCATTATTATTAATCTTAAGATTATTGGAACAATTAAGACAGGCAAAGATCTTTACAAAGATTGATTTGTGAAGTGCCTACAACCTAGTCAGGATAAAAGAAGAAAATCAATAGAAGACAACATTTTGTACAAGGTATAGACAATTCAAATATAATGTTATGCCTTTTAGATTTGCAAATGCACTTGCAGTCTTTGAATATATGATAAATGACATCTTATGGAAATACTTAGATGATTTTATAATCATCTACTTGGATAATATCTTGATCTTCTCTAAGAATAAATAAAAACATGAACATCATGTATGTATGGTATTAGAGAAATTACGAGAAAGTGGATTATATGCCAAATTAAAAAAGTACTCTTTCTATCAACCATTAATGAAGTTTTTGGGATATATTGCCTCTAAAAATTAGATTTCTATGGACCCAAAAAAGTTACAAACTATTATAGAGTGAAAACAACTATCATCAATTAGAGATATATAATATTTTTTGAGATTTGTAAATTTTTATAGAATTTTCATCATAGATTATTCTAAGATTACATCACCATTAACACAACTTACAAACAAATAAAAATTTATTTGAGATGACAAGGTCAAAAAAGCATTTAAGAAGCTAAAAAAATCCTTCATTTCAGTCCTATATTTGTCTATATATATTCAACAAAATTATTTATTCTAAAAATAGATGACTTAGATTTTGTACTTAGATCTGTGCTCTCTCAAATTGGTGATGATGGTTAATTTCATCTAGTAGCATTCTGCTGTCATGTTGCAGCACGTTTATATAGTGAAAGGTATAGATAAGAGCAATTTATATTTAATACTTGATTATCTTAGTTCAATAGGAACTTAAGATACTTAAGAAAAGGGTTATGGAAGCCTCTTAGATTATTTTCTTGTTTTAATAGCTAACAGATAAAAGTTAGTTGTTAAAGTTTTCTTCTAGGCTATACAAATTCTTTTACTGATTTTGAAAAGCCATAAGTTAATTAGAATAGGATAGAAAAAAGAAAATAGTTATTATGGTTGATATTAGGATTAAGTTGAGAATAGGATTTAACTTAAAAATCCTTAAATTTAGTTGAATTGATACCCAAAGAAAGACTAGATATGAGACAGGGTCGAAATCAAACCTCCAAGGACAAAAACAACCGCCGAAGGCAAGGGAGGGAAACATTTGAAGATCAGCGATTAGAATTGGATAGCTAGCTTAAAAGGAATTCTAGGGGCATTTATCTTGCAACCATAGGGTTTTGGAGGACTTAGCAATCGCTATTCAAAGTCAGGGTTTGTATTGGTGATTTGGGTTTTTATATAAGACAATGATGGCTTGCATTGTTGAGTGATTCGTAAAATTTGTAAAGCATCTATAGTTCAAAATTTGATATTGTGTGGATTATTGGATGTGCTAAGTATATACAAATATTTGTATTAATCTAGCAATGCAATCAGAAGATATTTGAGTTTTGATACAAAGGGTTGTCAAAAGTTGGAAGTTTAGGGTTGGATAGGGTTTCTGTGATAACTAAAGATCCACGAATTGGATCAACGTAATTTTTGGTATGCTAATAGAAGACTTGTAGGTTGAGCTACACACCAAGTTTGAGCTAAAGTTTGCAGTGAAAGAAGGAGAAATCACCACTGGAATTTTTGCATCAATCTTCAAGTTGGCGGCCGAGTGTCATCAGTGTGCTTTTTGGGCGTTTTCTTGCAATCTATAAGTTGGATTGGACTAAGTTTTTTTTGAACATGTAAAAGGCTTATACCAGCATGTGTGTGCAAAATTTCACACTAAGTGGACGGTTCGATTAAAAATTATAGCTTATTGAAGCTCACTAATTAGGGTTAGGACTTATAAACAAAAATAAAAATTGCTTAATTATAAAGGAAATAAGGTAATTGGGGTATATGTAAGATTGATTTTACTAAGAGGAGTGTTTTTAAACACTTTTGAATTGAAGCTCGAATTATATTCCTTATATATGAGTGAAACCTATTAGGATTCCTTGAGTATTTGTAAACAATACTTTACCTTCTACAGCCAAGTGCCCGGTGCATTTCCAACCAAGACAACACGTAATACGACAGCGTCGATGATTGGAGAAGTAGTGCTTGATCAACAATGTACGACATTATTAAAGCAAGAGCAATTCAAGATTTTTGCCGCTGTGGTGCCAATTGATGCTGACTCCTCAACCAAGTACGTGCTGCGACCATTAAAGATCCAATAGTCCTTGATATTAAGCAATGTTGTCATATTGCATTTACATGCAATGTGTAAAAATAATATATATCTTGTATCTATTGTTATTACATGTGTGAATACTAGAGGTTATTTTAGAAGATATTATAAGGAGAGGATTTATTATAGCCACTTAGTTAGTGAATTAAGATGGCTATTTGTTTTGTTCCTACCTTATTTATATCCTAGAATAGACGCTTTTGTAATTAGAAGAAAGGCAAATATTATTTTACCTTTTTTGTTGACTTTGAGGTAGAATGGACCTTGTGAGGGGTAAGAAAGAAGAACATGGCATGAATAAGGCCTGTCCAATAGGATTTGGCTGCCCATGTGGGCATCTCATAGTCTAATATGGAAAGAAAGGGAGATATACTCCTCTTGCTAGACCGAGAGAAAAAGATAGTTTTGAATGGTGAAATTTGGAGAGAGATAGCTCCAAGGAGATAGAAGAAATTGTAATGAAAATTGGTAGGTGTGTTCTTCAAGTTGTGAGGATTCTAGAACCTATTCACTTGCTTGTTTTGGAGTTGTGAGCAAAAAATTATGCTTGTTTTAGTAGAGTAGGATTTGCTGCCACTGGAAGAAGAGGGGCAGAAACTACGAGCTGCTCTTGCAAGTCTGATTTCTACTCTTTCTTAGTGAAATTTTTACAGAGTGTGAAAAATTGTACTAGCTTTCTATCAAGACATCTCTTGTAGCATTTGAAGTTGGAGAGCAAAAGTTGTGAGCTTGAGAATGGGAAAGGGTTTGCTGCCACCTGATGAAGAGGGGCAGAGATTTTGTTCTACTACCCAAGTCGGACAGTCTCTTCAAACTTTTTGATAATTTAGGTGCTTATAGTTGCTTATGTAAGCTTTCCAAAAAAACAAAATTCAATACAATTGGAGCTTTGATAAAAGTTTTATGAGCCGTGAAGTTTCAAAGAGGGCAAATTATTTCTAGGGTTTGAAGAGTAGAATCAACTAGCTACAAAATCTGGAGTTTGAGAGACATGCATGCGAAATTTTAAAATAATTTAGATGATGGAGTGATCTTTCTAAAAAGCTATTGCATGTCCAATTTGGAGAAGGGAAGTGATCACAACGAAGGCTGAAGTGAAGAGGAGCTTTGCTGCCTTTGCATTTGCTTGGAAATTTTAGTGCCTACTTCTTTTAGCCATAACTTTTAAATGGTAAGTCATCTATTTGTGAAATTTTGATATGTTTTACAATGGATTATTGGCTTTCCATAGGCTATAAGCACGCTTGATTTGACTTTTGGATGAATTTTTAGTGATTTATTTAGTTTCAGCTTGTTGTATAACTTGTATTCCTCATATGCGGTTGTATTTTGAGGTATACTTGAATACATACATACTTTGCTTATACCTTTTATACAAGTATATATACTTGTATTTATATCAAGTATTTATATAAGTATTTTATAAGTATTATATATAATATTTGTATAAGTATTATACCAAGGATTATATATTATTTTATACAAGTATTTATATAAGTATTATACAAGTATTTATACAAGTATTATTCAAGTATTTATACTTTATATTAGTACAAGATTTGTACAAGTATAATACAAGTATAATTTGAAAGCTTGAACAAATATTGTGCAAGTATAGAATATACTTGCACGGCTTCCTCTCATGTTCCCTGCTAGTTCTAGTAGCAGCTAGGAACCCGGCGTTTTCTCAAGGCGAATTCTCTCTACTCGAAAACGTACCAATGATGACAAGTTCAAGGTTAGAAGAGATCTCTTATACTTTGAGGAGCAACTGTATATCCCAAAAGGGCCAACACGACTTCGAGTCCTTCAATCTCGTCATGACTTTCCAACTGCGAGACATTTTGGATTCAACAAGACCTTGGAACTCATTTCCCGAGATTTTTGGTGGCCTCAAATGTAGAAGGATATGAAGGATTTTGTCCTCTCTTGTGACATTTGTTCAAGATCCAAGAACCCTCGACATCGCCCTTATGGACTTTTACAGCCATTGCCCATTCCGTGTCATCCATGGTTTTTAGTTTCCATGGACTTTATTATAGATCTACCGCCATCGAATTCATTTGACAGCATCTTTATTGTGGTGGATCGACTTACAAAGATGGCACATTTTATCCCTTGCAAGAAGACATTGTCAAGCGAAGATACAGCAAGGCTCTTCTTTGATAATGTGTATCGATATCATGGTCTATCAGATGATATCGTGTCGGATCGAGGAACCCAATTTGTATCAAAGTTTTAGAGATCTTTTTTTAAGATATTGAAGGTAGACATCAAGCTTTCTTTGGCATTCCATCCTCAAACTGATGGCCAAACGGAATGGGTGAATCAAGTTTTGGAACAGTATTTACGATGCAGCATCAACTATCAGCAAGATGATTGGACTGCATATCTATCGCTAGCCGAGTTTGCATATAACAACACCCTTCATGGGTGGACTCAAAAAACACCATTCTTTTTCAACTATGGGTACCATCCGAAGCTTGATCTATTGAGTCCGTCAGCGAATAACAACCCAGTAGCTGAAGGATTGGTGCAGCAGCTATCGGAGCTTCAAACCACATTGAAGCTTCAATTGCAAATTGCCCAAGAGTCTTACAAAGCATCCGTGGATAAATTTTGGAATCAGGCACCTAATTTCAAGATTGGAGATAAAATATGGCTGCTTCGACGGAATATCAAGACCAAGCGACCATGTGATAAGTTGGACTACCGGAGATTGGGACCATTTGTTATCCAAAAGTAGATCAATCCTGTGGTGTACCGCTTAGAGTTACCAGCTGCTATGAAGGTACATCCTGTCTTTCATGTTTCTCTGTTAGAGCCTTATCAAGAATTGTCTTTTTCTGGAAGAGTACAATGTCCGCCACCTAGTATAGAAATTGAAAACAACGAAGAATATGAGGTAGAAAGGATATTAGATTCACGGCGAAGATGGAATAAATTAGAGTACTTTGTGCATTGGAGCGGCTACGATATTAATGAAAGAACATGGGAATCGGCCGAAAATCTTGCCAATGCATCTCAAAAGGTACGAGAATTCCATCGACGATATCCTAATAAATCAAAAGCTGGTCATTAACGAAGCGTGAAGATGAAGCCTTCTCTGGAGAAATGAATAGAAAAGGGATCCAGGTCTATTCAAAACATAACTTGTTGTATTTCATAGTATCAAGATATCTAATATCAAGGTGTATTTAGATATGGCTAGTGAGAATGTAGATACTGTATTAGTGATACCATCTCAATCGAGTAGCTCACAACGTCGACCTTGAGATGAAGAATTAGAAGAGCCAAAAAGACGTCAAAGAATACCAAGCAGCAAGTCACTTGTAATTGTCTTTGAAGTTGAACCAGCTCATGCAAGTAGTGGCAAAGCGATATTTTCAGGTCGTTTCTACAATGAAGATATAGAAGTTCAAGCATGGTCTCAAGTAGAAGGTATTGGTCATTATCGGTGGCTACAAGGATCCATGAATCATCTGCCTCATGAACGACAGCTGAAATATATTACAGAGACTATGCGACAAATTTTTGATTTCCTACGTTTGTGAGTATACATCTCAAATGGCTTCTCGGAGACCTCGAAGCTAGAGGAGGAGGTGATGTCAAGGACATACTTATTAGAACCTTCTAGAATATTCTAGAAGTTTCCTAGAACTCTCTAGAACCTTCCAGAGCCTTCTAATATCTTCCTAGTTAGTAGAAGTTGCTTGAGAAGCTCCCTAGTTGGAGGAAGCTGCTTGAGAAGCTTCCTAGGTAGGAGTATATATTGGAGTCGAGGCTGAAGAGTTCTTCAATCTCGACAACACATCTCTTAGAGCTCTAGCTCACCTCTCTGGTGTTGTTTTTGTATTCATCTAATTAATCCAGTTCCTACCAATTCTTCTTGAACTTCTTGTTTAGACTTCAAGTCTATAATTTGTGTCCGTGACAAAGTAAGCCGTTTTGTTGATAGTGATGGAATTTGCCATATCTTGAGCTTTGAGATGAATTTTTATTTAAGAATTTCTAAAAAGGTGAATCTTTGTGCTAAAAAGCTACACATAAAAGTTTCATAGCATTTGGACTTTTGGTTTGTGAAATATGAAGAATTTAATATATGGGTATTTGTAAACAAGGATTTGAAGCTACTGCTAGGATTTTGGCGATATCTAAAGATTGGTAATGAATAAATGGTTGAAATTTGTAATATTAGTTGTTACAAATAAATCAGTACTTCAAATAAATTTTGAGTGGATTTGGACGATTGGATTAAAAGTTAAGGATTGTTGAAATTTGGAAAATATTCTCTTCTTACGGGGGAATGAGGGTTTTAGAGTATTTATTATATTTTGAATGTTTTGAGAAAATAAGACTTATATATTGGATATAATAATCCTATGAAAGAGATTTTTATATATATTTGGAGGTTTTTATTATACTTGGATCTTAATTTAGTAATTAGTGGCAACCAAAAGTCAGCACTTTCTTGAGGCAAATTCTCGCTACCACGACAACAATGACTAGGTTAAAAGCGCCTTCCAGATAGTGACACCATTCTTGAAAAGAATCCACAATTATAAGAAATTTTTTATCATGGATTTTATAGTTAATCTTTGTTGTTGAAAATTTTTTGGAATAAAAACTATTGGATGGAATTTGTCATTTACTCCCATTTGTGATAATAGCACGTCCAAAGTAAAGTCTGATACATCTGTTTCCATAAAAAATGCCTTGAAAAAATTGATGCAATATATGATTGATGCAAAAGTAAAAATTATCTTCAAAGCTTCAAACAATACTTCTAATTCTTTGTTCTAGTCGAGTTTGTCCTTACAAGTTAAGCGTGTAAGTAGAGTTGTAATTTGTGAAAAGTTCTTGATGAAGATTCGATAGTAATTGGCAAATTCTAAAAAGCATTACTTATCTTTTATTATTTTTGAAATCTTCCAATCTATGATTGTTTGGACTTTCTTAGGATCCATTTTGAGACAATCATTTAAAATGATGTATCTTAAGAAGTCAACTTAAGTAGTGTGAAATTCATACATTTTTATCTTGATATATAATTATATATCTCTAATTTTTTATAATACAAGACAAATATAAAATTCATATTCTTTTGTATTCTTAGAATAAATCAAAATATTATCTTAATAACAAATAATAAAATTATTAAAAAACTCACAAAAAACGTCATTTATAAGATATTGAAAAGCAATTGGTATATTTGTAAGTCTAAAAAGTATGATATTATATTCAAAATATCCATACCTTGTTTGAAATGCGGTCTTCTATTCATCACCTTCTTTAATGCATACTAGATTGTATGCTCTTCTTAGATCTATTTTTGTATAGATTTTAAATTGATTCAATTGATCAAGAAGTCTAGATATCAGTGGGAGAGGATATCTATTCTTAATAGTAATCTTGTTGAGTCCTCAATAATCTATACACATCTATAATGACCCATCTTTCTTCTTTACAAATAATATAAGAGCTCTTATTGGAGATTTTGAATGGTGTATGAAATTCTTAGCTAAGTTCTCATCAATGTATTTTTTGAATTCAGCCAATTTATTTTGTGATAAATTATAGTTTGGTCCAAATGGATGCTGAGTTTTTTCTTTGACATCAATTGAACAATCATATGGTCGATGCTTCAAAAGAATATCTGCATTCTTCTTCTCAAAAATGTCTTGATAATCTTGATATTGGCTTGGAATATCACTTGAAGTCTTTCTACGATCAAAAATGGATTTAGCATAAATAGCAAAAGATGATCTTTCTTTTACTATATTTATAAAAACTTGTGCGTCTACAAGTACAGATTTTATTATATATGACTTATGGCTTGTCACTTGATTAACAAAATTCATATTAATGCTTTGAAAAAAGTCAAGTCTATGAGAAATCCAATCTATTCAAGGATTATATTTTTTTAGCCATGATAAATCTAAATGACTAGATTAGAGGAAGATTTAATTATATTAAAGATTACACAATTATTATAACCATCTATTGTTATATTAATAGGAAGGATTTCATAAGTAATATTTTCAGAAGATAATGGGTGATCATCTATTATTATATTAATAGGAAAGATTTCATAAGTAATATTTCCAGAAGATAATGGGTGACCATCTATGACTTCTACATGTACAAGTTCAGCTACCGTGTGAAAAAAATTATACATATATATTTAATATATAATTTATTATAGGATTAAGTGAAAGCCATATTAATAAATTTTATTAGTTATAAGATGTGATTAGATTATTAGTTTAGAAGAAATCTATTTAATAAGGCTATTAATGAGGTTTATACAACCTTATTTTCTTTTTGATAGTAATTTTAAGATTGATTTATATTTATAATAACTTTTATATATCTTAAGTCACCTTTGTTAGATATTGGTGATTCTTAAGATCTTATTTACTTCTTTTATTTGATATTTAAAACACATATTATATAAATCATATAAGAAAAAAGATTAGAAAGGAATTTTTAATATGAAAGGGGCTAGTTAGGCCATCCATGTGAATGAATGGAGATGGATGATAGAAGTTTTTATTTCTATTGGCCAAAAATCATATCCAATGGATTTCAAGGAGGCGATCCAAGGGTTTATTAGGAATTAGAGTTTTTTTTGAAGGAAGTCAAATATCAAAGACTAGGATCAGCAAGATTGATTTTTTAGATATGGTTTTGGTGAAAATTTTGGGTGATTTGGACTTTTTACAAAGAAGATATAGGCACTCAAAGTTAAAGTGTTAAAATTGTACCTACTGTCACCCTTTTAGACATAACTTATACGTACAGAGAGTAATAGAAGATCAACGGCTGGTATTAAAAAGAACATTTTTTTAATTATACTTTTCAAGTGTGGTCCAATGAAATCCAAATTGGAATGAAGAAGTATTGGGAGTTTAAATTAGTACTTGTAAGCTAAGGGTAGTAAGTCACCGTACTTGACTAGTATTTATGTTTTGAGCTATATCTTAAGCAATTTAATAAATTTTTGGCTAAAATTTTTTAAAAGTATATATATTTATGTTACAAGACTATGTGCAAAAATTTTGTGGCTTTAAGATTTTGGATTTGTGGTATATAAAAGAAATAGTACTCGAGTGTCTATGAGCTAGGATTTTAAGCACCTGCTAGGATTTTTTAGATATTAGACGATCGGCAATGAATTTGTAATTGAATTTTTTTATAGTGAAATTTAAAAAAATTATCTAAACTTTGAAGAAAAGTTTATAGAAACTAAATAGTTGGATCAAGAGATATTGAATTCTAAAGTTTAAGAAGAAATAAGTCCTTTGATTATCGTGTATCGACTACTAGGTGAAAGAGGGGAGGAATGATTATATTATAGAAGAGCTCAAATGAAAATATTTGAGAAAATTATCTTAGAAAAATAGATAATAGACAAGGAGGTAGTAAAAATTAAAAAGTGCTAATGCTGCCTTTTATAAAAGGGATTTCTACTTACTTTGTAAAGCCATAAAAATGGTAAAACAAAGTAGATTAGAAAAATAATTGGTATAGGTATGTTTAATAAGAAGTTAAGAGTAGGTTTTAGAGAAATTTACCTCAAAACTACAAGAGTTGATATCCGGAGAGGGCCGGTTAAGAACCTGGGTCGAAACCAGACCCCAGGGCACAAAACCGCGTGCCGACGGCGAATGGAGGGCTTTTTTGCAGATCGGAGATTGGGGTTAGGGAGTGAACTTGAAGGGTTTTATATAGGAGTTGATTTTGAGTGATTTGGAGAGAAAACGACTTTGTAATAGCTTTGCAAAGTCAGGGTTTATTTTGGCTACTTGAGATTTTGTGAAATAAATTAGGGTTGATGGTTTAGGCAATTCCAGAAGCTTTGCAGCAGATCTACGGCTGGAAATTTGTGGGTTTTTGGGTATTGTTGTTGTCAATGTGTGCTGTGAATTTGAGATTGATCTAACGGTTCATCAAAGGTTATTGAAATTTATGTGAGTTGGGGTCTCTGGAATTGGGTTTTAAAGGTCAGTTAGGGTTTCGCAGATTTTGATCAATCTATCAGTTGGATTGGGGTGAAATTTATGTGTGTGTGTAGAAGACTTAATTTCCTACATGCTTGTGAAATTTGGAAGCAGTTGAACGGTGCAAATAGGAGGTTTAGGCACTGGAATATTGGCGTGAAGATTGGAGAAGGAGGCCGGCTGATACCCGAGCAAATTTGTAAGTTTTTCTTCTTCTTGGTAAGTTGGATCTTCTTCAAACTTGGTGTGTGTGTTTTTAACTTAATTGTTAAGGTGTATGAAATATTTCAATCAAGATCAACGGTTTGTTTGGTAGTTATTGTGGTTCTAAAACTGCCTTAGAAATTGCTTAGGGTTTGACTTAGGGTTTGATTAGGGTTTGACTAGGGTTTGATTAGGGTTTCATTAGGGTTTGACTTAGGGTTTGATTAGGGTTTGACTAAGATTTGACCAAGATTTGAGTTAGGGTTTGATTAGGGTTAGGGTTTGATTAGGGTTTGACTAGGGTTTGACTTAGGATTTGATTAGGGTTTGACTAAGATTTGACCAAGATTTGAATTAGGGTTTCATTAGGGTTAGGGTTTGATTAGGGTTTGACTAGGATTTGACTTAGGGTTTGATCAGGGTTTGACTTAGGGTTTGACTAGGGTTTGACTTAGGATTTGACTAAGGTTTGACCAAGGTTTGACTTAGGGTATGACTAAGGTTTGATCAAGGTTTGACTTAGGGATTGACTAGGGTTTGAATAAGATATGATTTAGGGTTTTAAGATTCTATTTTTAGTATTTTCTAAATTTAGCATTTTATATATTATTTTCTATTATGATTATTGAATGACTCATTTATTCTTCTTTTATAATTTCTTTAAGATTGAATCAAGCTGAAAAATATTGTTAAGGTTTAATAGAAGTTAATTAAGATTCTATTAGAATTGTTAGGATTTTGTTGTGGCGTATTTTCTTTTTATCTTCCACAGCCAGGTGCCCGGAGCATTCTCAAGCAGACTTATTATTCTGACGGTAGGATGAATAAGGTATTAAAGGGTTTTGTGGAAATTTGAACCTTTTTGTACAAACCTATTTAAATGAAGAAGGATTTATCAATAAAAATTATCTTTTGTAATATCATTATGTTATTTGTCCTTTTTATTAAGGATAAATCACTTGTTGGCCTCTTGCCATTAAATTTTAAATAAATTTTTTTCAGCTAGGTATCTAGTGTATCCCTAGATAGAAGATCATGCCACACGACAACAGTCTCTATTATAGCTGGACAAATTTATTTTTTGACATATTATCTTTTTTGACAATTGTACTCCTTATTTTGTGATTGTATCATTTTTTTGGATAATACTAAGCAGTGTGCTTAGGTTCTCTACAATATAAACACAATCCTTCTTCATAACAATGAGTCTTTTCTTGTTCAATAAGAGGTTTAAAATGTATTGTATCAATTTGCATATCTTCTACTTCTGAATGTGCATATTGAGAAGATGTTGATGTTGCCATTGTATTATAATAATTTTAAAGCTTTCTTGTGTAAATATCACATCAAAATTCAAAAAGCCAATTGTCACACTTTACAACAAAATCAATTGCTTGACTCAATGTTTGAGGATTAGGTAAGTTGAGCATCAATTTCTTTACTTCATATTATAATCTATAGAAAAATTGGCTAATCAGTGCAGTATCATCCTACTTGGTATTAATTACTACTTGTCAAAATTATAAAGTATTTGATGTCATTGATCAATTACCTTGTTGCAAGATATGGATCTTGTTGGCTACAATACATATTGCGTCATGTTCTCTATACATAGATAAAAATTCCAATAAAAATGCCTCCAAATTATCTAATATTGGATCACATTATAAAAAAATTATTGGATCACGTCATAAAATTTTCACGTAATTTTCATCCTTTCATTTTATAGGACCTCCAATACATTTCCAACTTGTAAGATACATATCAAATTTACAAGATAAGTTTCCTATATGTGCGCCACATACTTAGTTTGTTCCATAAGCTACTAACATATGCAACTTGTGGCTAGCTTGTTCTATAAGCTATCCACATATGTAACATGTGGCTAGCTTGTTGGCCAAGTTTCTAGCCTATCAATCACGTATAGATATGTATAAAGATGAATCAATATCTATGAAGCTTCTAAGAAGTTTTTCTATAAGATATTATCAAATTAACTTATTTTTATCTACTTCTACCTATCCATATTAATTAGATGGTTATTGGAATAAATCTTGTCTATGATATCATCTCATCTTTTTTATCATATTTTGCTCAAGATAGCATATCTGCTACCAGATTGTTTTTCTTCTCAGCATATATAAACTTCGGATTTAATGACTTGATATAAGCAATCCATCTTAATATTGCAATATCTGATACTATACAATTAATAATCATTCTAAGTAAAGGCAAACAATCTATTTCAATCACTACCATTGTCTCAATTAAGTAATCTTTTTCACTTTTCATAGTTGAAACAATTCCTCATAATTTCTTTTTTACTTATGAATATGCATGCTGTCAAATACTTAAAACCTTAGCTTCAAATTAAATTATAAATTTGTGTCCATTTGAATCATCTTGATCTACAACCCATCTAATAGCAATTGAACTAGTATCCGTTGTAAGAATCATTGGTCTATTACACTTATAATCAATTTTTTTCAATATTGGAGGTGATGTCATTAAAGTCTTTAATTTTTGTATGACTTTGATATGCTTTTTTTCCCATTTAAATCAATAACCCTTGCATAATAATTCATACAATAGATCTGTTATATGAGCATAGTGAGGAATCCAAATATGATAAAATATATATACATCCAAAAACCTTTGCACCTCTGTTAAAAAACTATAATCTTCTTTCATTCTTCTCATTGCATCAACCTTAGTTGGATCTGATTTTCTTCCATAAAATCTACATAAATGTCCAACAATTACAAATTCTTATACTCTAAACATAGATTTTACACTTGATAACAGAAAATAAACTTCTTCAAGTTGAGTCAATATCTTTTTATAATCTTATATACGATCAATAACATACTTGCGACATTCTTTTTTATCTAAAATTTCATCATTGTCTTCTTCTTTGCATCCTTTTATAAGAATATTATTTAGAAAAGATATAGTCTTCTGAAGAATAAAATCTCTCAACACCCTATTCATCTTGTTCATCATACGTGCTACTGACTTAGTAGCACCTTGAAGAAGAGTATATATTCTAATTAGTCCAAGTGGTATTCTCATCATTGTCATGTCTCTACTCTCTATTGCAAGTTGAAATTGGTTATAGTCTAAATACGAATCATCTATTGAATAAATTGCCCTTCTTGCAAATGCTTTAGGAAATTCATCTACTATTGGTCCAATGCTTGCATTCTTGATAGTCACTATATTTATTCATTATATATCTAGAATTAATTATAATGATCTATTTTTCTTAGATATTATAAACCATCAACTAGAATATGGTATAAATGAAGGCTCCAAAATCTTCACCTTCATCTTCTCTTTCAATAATTTTGTCCAACTTGGCAAATATGCCTTTAATATTGGAATTGGCCTCAAATTCCAAGGTACATGCAGTATAGTGAAAATAACCATTGGAGTTATTACATTTGAATCCACACACCTAATTTCATGAGATTCAAAGGCAAATGATTTACCTTCTTTTGCTAACATTTCTTTGAAGTACTCAATTTCCTCTGGCAATAAAAAACAATCAGAACCAATCTTTAGTTCTTCAAAAGTCTCTTTAGTAAACTTATGTCCAATATTCTTTAGATCCCTTAAGCTCTTTTTTTTTTATTTTTTTTCCATTTATTCTTTAGAATCTTCTGGCAAAGGTCTGGCAATAATTTTCATTTTTCTAGCTACTATCTTATATTTTATTTTGACCAGAACCTCTAATACTTGAAAAAATTCAAGTATAGAATAAATTATCTTTTGAATGAATTTGCACAACTTTATTATCATCTTTTAATCCAATTGATGTAATTAATTCTAAAGAATCTTCCAATCCATTTTCTTCATAAATACTAAAAATCCTTTTATCATCCTTTAATGTCTCCAATTCACATAATTCTTTTTCAATATTATATAGTTTTTTTTTATATTTTTATATTTTTATATTTTAAATCTATAATTTTTTTATATATAATACTTCTATTTTCAAAAATATCAATAAAACTTGTATCAAAGGCACCTACATCTTACAAAAGTACATCCTCTTCTATACCTCTATAATCTAGTTTTATAGTGGTATTCCTCAAAAATCCCTAAATTCTTCAATAATCCTTGACAATAGATTCTTTTTAAATTTGTTTTGATTCCATTCATGATTTGGAGGCATAATTAAAAATTATATTAGCCTTTTCTCATCCTTATTATAAATCTGTGCATACGTTGAATTATCATGAAACACTTTTGTTTCCATCTGAGTTGCAATAATATATAGTTGTCTCAAAATAAGAGAATAAGATGTTGTATCTTGAAAAAAAAAAAATTGTTCCATTGCAACATCACAAATCTAAATTTTTACATTTGGGCAAATACCATATAATTCACCTCATATATTATTAGCTGCTCATATTATCCATCCATATTCTATATTAATTGGCTACTTTTGCTTCATGTAAAGATCTTTAGATATAAGATTTATCTCCAAACTGTGGTCATTTAAAGCAACAACTAATTCACTCATATCTCCAATCTTTAGTAATGCTTCTATAGTTGCTCTAGTCCAATGCTTTTAAGTATAATAACTCAAAATCTCTTTTTCTTTATAACTTTGATCATCAAAACATACTCTTTGATTATGACTCCTTCTTCTACTTGTTGATTGTTTGCAACAATTATCAATTTCATCTTCTTCATCCTTACATATATATAGATCAATAGCATGATTTGATCTAACTTCACCCATTAATTGCCTCTTTTGCTTAATATTATCAATAATAATATGATGAAATTTCTTCTTTATAATTTTAAAAATATCCTTTAATGTAAATTCAACTTTAGCATTGAACACATGCTCTTCAAGTACTTTCTTTAAATTTGTTGCCACTGTAATATCAAAAAGCATTTTGTAAGTTGTCAACTTATCTTTTTTTCTTAAGTCTTTTGATTTTTTCATTAATGATATTGAGACATCGTGCATTGGTAACTCTTATGAAGCCATCTCATGAGCCTAATCTCTTCAAATCTGCCTCTTCAAAAAATTTCCTTCTCTTGTCTCATTAGAATCTTATCTTCTCTTTTCTTCTATCAAGGCTTTATGTTGGCTCTTAATAATATAAGCATACACTGAAAAAACTTCCACAAGATCCTTCTAACATGTAGTTCTATATATTATTACAACAATCCTTAATAAAGCTTTCCGTGACATCTTCTTTTTATACATTATAGAAATGACAGAAGATCAAAGTCTATTTAATTTAATATTTCTAAAAAAATCTTGTTTGCTATCATCATCAACCTTAGCACCATAACTTATAACTTCTATTACTATAATCCTATTTTTTGCCAAATAATCCTTAACTAGTGCTTTCATACCTCCCTTACCAAAATTAATTTGGAAAAAATCACTAGTATCTTTAAATGCCACTTTTCCATCTTTTAAAAAATTAATACCTTCTTATATCATTTCATTGAATTCACCATAATCTTTTCAAGAATGAGAATTATCATCTCACCAAATATATCTTTGGACATACCCTTGCTTAAAAGTAGCTTTTGAATTCATTGTAGAAGTCTTTTTTTAAAGCCTTGATAGTTTGATTTCAAGATCTCTCATTCTACGTATAATATCTTTAATTTCTACATCTTCTTTTTTTGATGTAGTTGCTAAAGGTTGAATAATAGGTATTATTGATTGTGAAGTAAGCACTTGAATTTTAGATACTTGTACAACTCTTTGAATACCAACTCTATTCTTTCTTTTTTTCTTTTTTGCAAGCAATCCTACTACACCTTCAATTTCTTTTTATTTTGTTGTCAACCCAATTTGGTTTTAGAAACTTGATTCAATTCTATTTTCCATACATAATATCTTAAATATTTAGAAATATTTCTTCTATAAAACTAATCAACTTTATTAACCATTGTTTGCAATCCTTTGATTGCTTAAGCCTCCTTGCGATCATTATCTTATTGCTGTTGCATAAATAATATAAATATTTGAAATATTTTTGTAATATTTGAATTTAGATACATACCTTGTCCATAAGAAGAAAATCCACTTGAAGCTCCACTTGAAGATCTACTTGAAATACCATCCAAAGCTCCATAAAAAACTCTTGATTCAACCTTCTTGCCTTCTTGCGCCATCAATTCTAAATAACCACAAATAAAATCCAACACCTTCTATTTCAAACCTTTCATGTTGGATTCACTACTTATGTTGTATTATATATTGTCTTGTTTGAAAATACACTAGGTACCTTGTTATAGAGGATGAAGTTATAGTTTACAAATACTCAAGAAATATTAGTAGGTAAAACCTATATAAAGTACAATATCCAATTATTTGATTACTTTCACAATTAAGCAATTAAGATTTCTCTTTGTAAGTCTTAATCTTAATCAATGAGTTTTAATAAGCTATAAATCTTAATCTAACTATTAACTTGCTGTAAAATTATTCTTACAAATGCCAAAACAAGTCTTCTATATGTTTAAAAAATTTTAGCCTAATTCAACTTACAGATTGTGAAAAATCAACCAAAACCTGCACTAATGTCACTTGGCCGCCAACTTGAAAGATGATGTAGATATTCTAATAGTAATTTCTCATTTTCCAACTATTAACTTCAATTCAAAATTGGTATGTAGCTTAATCTTTAAGTCTTTTAATACCATACCAAAATTCACTTTTTTTTTTTACTAATAGATCTTTTGATATTATAGAAATCCTAAATAATCCTAAATTATCAATTTTTGATACCTCCTTGTATTTAAGATCAAATAAATCCTCATTGCACTATCAAATTGTTATAATTTTTTTATTTAGTCTCAGCACACATTTAATCATCTATACATTGTGAAATTTTTAATTATAGATGTTATACCAATTGTATAAAATAGCCAAGAGTACTAGTCCTAACTTTATTGCATAAAAATCCAATCTCTAATAGTAATCCTAATTTTAGATAATAATTGCTAAGTCTTTTCAAATCCTAAAAAAATAAGTTTAATGTCTTTGGAAGAAGCTTAAAACCAACTCTCCAATCTTAATTGCCAATGTCCAAATGACTCCATATCTTGCTCTTAGTGGCTGTTTTTGTGGCTAGAGGTCTAATTTTGATCTTGTTCCATACATGGTCGACCCTGGGATATCAATCCAACCTATCCTAAGGATTTTTAAGCTTTATCCTACTTTCAACTTAATCCTAATATCAACCATATTAACTATTTATTTTTTCTATTTTATTTTTATCAATTTTTGGCTTTTTAAAAGCAATGAAAGAATTTCTACAACCTAGAAGGAAAAATTAATAACTAATTATGTAAAAATTAATAACTAATACATCTCTTTATATTAATTCCAAGGTCTTATTGAAGCCAAAATGTTTAGCTGTTAGAAGATCATGTCATGCTTAAAGAATTTGAAGTCTTACAAGGCTTGAAAGAACATATAAGAGATCTTTGAAATACAACAATCCGTCTTTGAACTTGAAATTATTATTTTCTTCTACCAACGTATTTTTTAAATATCATTAAATGCTATCTACTAATGGATCTATTTTCATTATTTTTTGGATTTTTATATTGTGAGTTATATCTATATAGGTAGTGTGAGTCATCAAATTGACTCGCTAGTTATTTAAGGATAAAAGAATGCATTTAAGTGCCAAAATTATAATTATTAGATGAAAATGTAATTAGAAGATGCTAAATAAAAGAGAATAGTAATAGTGGAGAAGAAATGAAATCTTAGTAAGTCTTGGAGGCAATTATCTTAGTTGGTTTAGTATTTTCTTTTAATTGTACGAATTAGTATTTAGTTATAGAGACCAATGTCTATATTGGCCTTCTATCTTCATGTACCACTTATTAAATATATATATATATATATATATAAATGTTACTTAGTAGATAGAAGAAGCATGAGAAAGAAATCTCATGTCTTTTTAGTTATTTATGTAGAAAATAGGATTTTTAGTAGATTTAAATTGATTTTATTATTATAAAAAATCACCAAGGTAGAATAAAATAGTTTTAAATAGATTTTATTATTTCAGAAACATTATAGGAATTTTTAGAATTTATTTAGAATTTATTTAGAGTTTTATAGGAATTTTTAGAAGAATTTTTAAGACTTTGATAAAAATGAGTTTTATCACCTTGGGAGCCATTATGAAGAAATGGAGCAAGATTTGAAGGCCATTCAAGGTCCCTAAGCTAATTTGATATTTTTAAATACCATAGTGAAGTCAAAAATGCAAAAATATTAGTTCTACTAATAGAAAGTAGAAGGACCAGCAATTAGTGTAGTCCTCGTAGGAAGGGAAGTGCACAAGTCCCATATGGATTATGGCACCTTGGATGTAGGTAGGAGGATAACACTAAGGCCTCGTGACCTCTCTAGGACAAAAACTATCATAACTTACTCATAGTAATTTGGATTTATATTTCTTTTTATATCATTAGAAAGATAAAAGAATTATCTATTTAAAAATATAATTTTTATTTTTTGTTTTTACTTTTTATTAGATAAAAATATAGTAAATAGACTGTGACTAGTTTTATAGTGTGCAATTACTCAATTGCACATATTTTATTTGTATTATGTTATTCTTCTCCTTCATTATTGTTTATTGCTTCTTATACTTCACACCACAATTTATAAGCAACTCTTAATTGAGGCCACTTTATACTTTGGGTTGAGGAGTGAATTTTATCCTCACAGGTAGATATTGTCAATGTCTTCAACTACAAATTGGACGACTTCAACATAATTGATTTTTGTTGATCCAATACAGTGTATCCTATTCTTAGCGTAAGATATGACCGCCAAGAAAGGGCATCTGGTTTTTTTTGAAGTTTTCTTGGACAATATGTAATCACAAAATCAAATCGAGATAATGACATACTCTATTATATTTGATGGTAGTTCAAAATTTATATACTCATAAAATATTCTTAGTTTTTGTGATTAGTGTATAATATAATCTTGTATTGAGTCCCCTCCAATAAATAGTGTCATTCTTCAAAACCATCAATAATTGCCAATAGTTTTTTATTGTAGATCTTATAATTGATCTTTGTAGCTAATATATTTTGAAAGCGGTGTCGTAATACGTGTTGTCTCGGTTAGGAATGCAACGGGCACTTGGCTATAGAAAGTAAAGTATTATTTGCAAATACTCAAGAAATCCTAATAGGTTTCACCCATATATAAGGAATATAATTCGAGCTTCAATTCAAAAGTGTTTAAAAATACTCCTCTTAGTAAAATCAATCTTACATATACCCCAATTACCTTATTTCCTTTATAATTAAGCAATTTTTATTTTTGTTTATAAGTCCTAATCCTAATTAGTGAGCTTCAACAAGCTATAATTTTTAATCAAACCGTCCACTTAGTGTGAAATTTTGCACACACATGCTGGTATAAGCCTTTTACATGCTCAAAAAAACTTAGTCCAATCCAACTTACAAATTGCAAGAAAACGCCCAAAAAGCACACTGATGACACTCGGCCGCCAACTTGAAGATTGATGCAAAAATTCCAGTGGTGATTTCTCCTTCTTTCACTGCAAACTTTAGCTCAAACTTGGTGTGTAGCTCAACCTACAAGTCTTCTATCAGCATACCAAAAATTACGTTGATCCAATTCGTAGATCTTTAGTTATCACAGAAACCCTATCCAACCCTGAATTGCCAATTTTTGACAACCCTTTGTATCAAAACTCAATTATCTTCTGATTGCATTGCTAAATTAATACAAATATTTGTATATACTTAGCACATCCAATAATCCACACAATATCAAATTTTGAACTGTAGATGCTTTACAAATTTTACGAATCACTCAACAATGCAAGCCATCATTGTCTTATATAAAAATCCAAATCACCAATACAAACCCTGACTTTGAATAGCGATTGCTAAGTCCTCCAAAATCCTATGGTTGCAAGCTAAATGCCCCTGGAACTCCTTTTAAGCTAGCTATCCAACCCTAATCTCCGATCTTCGAATGTTTCTCTCTCTTGCCTTTGGCGGTCGTTTTTGTCCTTAGAGGTCTGATTTCGACCCTGTCTCATATCTAGTCTTTCCTTGGGTATCAATTCAACTAAATTTAAGGATTTTTAAGTTAAATCCTATTTTCAACTTAATCCTAATATCAACCATAATAACTATTTTCCTTTTCTATCCTATTCTAATTAACTTATGGTTTTTCAAAATCAGTAAAAGAGTTTGTATAGCCTAGAAGAAAACTTTAACAACTAACTTTTATCTGTTAGCTATTAAAACAAGAAAATATTCTAAGAGGCTTCCATAACCCTTTTCTTAAGTATCTTAAGTTCCTATTGAACTAA
Organism: Physcomitrellopsis africana; assembly: GCA_036785485.1. Classification (NCBI taxonomy): domain Eukaryota; kingdom Viridiplantae; phylum Streptophyta; class Bryopsida; order Funariales; family Funariaceae; genus Physcomitrellopsis; species Physcomitrellopsis africana. The sequence goes on from JAWRVF010001137.1 coordinate 100,558, forward strand.
GATAATTAAGTATTAAATATAAATTATTCTTATCTATACCTTTTACTATATAAACGTGCTGCAACACGACAACGCAAGATATGATCTTCTTGATAAGGCATCGGATAGTGCTTGCTGCTTTCTAGGCCGATAAGTAATAACAAAGTCAAATCTAGATAGCGACATATTTCATCGAGCTTGACAACGATTTAGAACCCAAGCAGACATGAAATATTCTAGATTCTTTTTATCCATATATACGATCACCGGATGCGCAGCTCCTTCGAGGAAGTGACGCCACTCTTGGAAAGAATCCACTATAGCAAGGAGTTCTTTATCATGAATCTCGTAGTTAATCTCAGTCGTACAAAACTTCCTTGAATAGAATGCAACCGGATGAAGCTTATTATCGATGCCCATTTGTAAAAGTACAGCTCCTAAAGCAAAATCCGAAGCATCGGTTTCCAAATAGAAAGCCTTTGCAAAGTTTGGATGTACCAAGATTAGAGCCGTAGTAAATGCCATTTTAAGATTTTGAAATGTTTTTTCTGCTAGAGGTCCCCATTCGAGCTTATCTTTACATGTTAATCGAGTGAGTGGAGCAGCAACTCGAGAATAATTCTTGATAAAGATCCGATAAAAGTTAGCAAAGCCGAGAAAATATTGTACGTCTCTAACCGTCTTTGGAACTTACCAGGACACTATTGCTTCCACCTTCTTGGGATCCATCTTCAAGCCTTCCGTAGTCGCAATAAATCCTAAAAACTCCATCTTAGTTTGGTAAAATAAGCACTTCTCCAACTTGGCGTAGAGTCCTCGCTTGCGTAGTTTTTCGAGTACCAAATAAACGTGCTTCTTATGCTTTTCTTCATTCTCAGAAAATATCAAGATATCATCCAGATAAATGACAACAAAATCATCTAGATATTCTCGAAAAATATCGTTCATCATGTGTTGAAAAACCGCCGGAGCATTGGTAAGACCAAATGGCATGACATTATATTCAAAATGACCATACCTTGTACGAAAAGCTGTCTTCCATTCGTCTCCTTCTTTGATTCGCACAAGGTTGTAAGCTCCCCTTAGATCAATCTTTGTAAAGATCTTTGCACGTCCAAGTTGTTCCAGAAGACTAGAGATCAAAGGTAATGGATAGCGATTCTTCTTTGTCACCTTGTTGAGACCTCGATAGTCCACGCACATCCATAGTGAGCCATCCTTCTTCTTCACAAATAAGATTGGTGCCCCAGCTGGCGATTTTGAATGACAAATGAAGTTCTTGGCTAGGTTCTTGTCAATGTATTTTCGCAACTCAGCCAACTCTATCTGCGATAGGTTGTAGATTGGGCCAAAAGGCGGTTGTGCTCCTTCTTGCAATTCTATGGCACAATCATATGGTCGATGTTCTGGTAGCATATCAGCATTCTTCTTTTGGAATACGTTTTGAAAATCCTTGTATTGTTCCGGTATTTCTACTGTTGAAATCTGCTCTCCACTAGTTGGAGCCGCATAAATGACCAATGGTGTGCCTTCCTTGCACGATCTTACAAACATTCTTGCTGCAATGAACAAGGATTTTTTGATTTGGGATCTTCTTCCAGGCTTGTCCTTAGGTTGTTCTATGGGAAATGTTATCCTCCGCAACCTCCAATCTATGGATGGATTATATTTTTTCAACCAAGAAAGACCAAGAATAATAGGATTTGACAGGGTGCTAATAATGTTGAAAACAATATAACTACTGTGATTTTTAAACGTCACTTCTATAGGTTTTGATTTATGGGTGACACTACCAAATAATAAAGGTCGCCCATCTATTACTTCTACGTGAACAGGTTTGAATTTTTGTACTAGGGGAATTTTGTAACGCTTAGCAAATTCTTGGTCTAAGAAACAAGCAGATGCTCTTGAATCTAATAAGGCTAAGATTTTTAGTTTTTCAGGACCAAAAGACAAAGGAATTGTAAAACAACGGGCAGGTTGAGTAGAAAGAGAGGAACCTGGTTTTGATTTGTCCAACCGCATCATTCCTATTGTAGCTAGGCATCCTCGCTTTTTTGAATGAATGCACCTCTATTCTTGATGCTGCATCCATTTTGCTTCTTATGACAGCTTCCAGCTCTATGGCCTTCTCCACCACAATAAAAGCACAAACCTTTCTCCATACGCTGCTTCTTTTCTTCTGGAGTAAGGGATTTGATACGTACCGCATCAATCTGCATGTCCTCTGTCTCCGCTTGTGAATTTAGGCTACTTGCCGATATAATTGCGCCACGATGATTTGTATATTGTCTAGAGCGTTGGTCTTGGTGACATTGAAATAGGCGGTTATCGCACTTTACAGCTTGGCTAATGGCTTCGTTGAGCGTTTGTGGATCAGGAAGAGATAACAACAAATCCTTCACATCGTCCCTTAGATCCCAATAGAATTGGCTCATCAATGCTTCTTCATCCCAATTGATGTCGCATGCCAATTGCCTGAAATCCGATGCATAGACTGATGCAGAGCGAGTCCCATGTCGTAGTGATCAAATTTTTGTTGTAGCCCACCGAGCCTTATCATGCTCGCCAAATGCTTCTACAAATACCTCCAAAACAGTCTCAAAGTTGTTCAAAATCGGTGATCTTTTTTCAAATAGAGGAGCAAACCACGATAGAGCTTGTCCCGTAAGCAAAGTTCCAACCAATCCAATGCGTGATTCCTCCGTCGGATAACGTTCGGGTTGTAGAGCTGTTATTAACTTGATTTGATTGATGAAACCTCAAAACTTGGAGCGTGTGCCATCAAACTTGTCTGGAAGGCTAATATGAGGTTTCTTTTGTTGTGGAAGTAATGATTTTTGTTGAACCACAGGTAAAGCTGCTTCTTCTGGTGCAGAAGCTCGAGGCTGATGAAGCCCAGATTGTGCTATTCCGGATGCTCCATCATTATAAAGTCTTGCAAAGACTCCTTCCATCACCGTAGTTCTCTGTGATAACGTAGCAAGAGCATTCATAATGGTGTCCATCTTGGACTCCAAACTTTCACTCATATTAATGTCTTGACCTCCAACCATTCTAAGAAAAAGGAAGTAATTGTTTCTACAAAGAAGAAATATTGGTTTAGAAGAGGGTACTCCGCAACCTCTAAAACGCCTTAAGATCTTCAAGAAGAGGGATAATCCACTCTCTCCAAGAAGAATAAGACTCCAATATTATGATAAAAAGATATCAGTTTAGAAGAGGGTAATCCACAACCTCTAAAATACTAATGTACCTTCAAGAGGGATAATCCACACTCCAACAAGAAAGAACTAACTCTGATATCCAAGGTGAGAGTAGTCTTGACAAACTGTCATGGACACAAATTATAGACTTGAAGTCTAAACAAGAAGTTCAAGAATAATTGGCAAGAACTGGATTAATATCACGGACACAGAATATAGACTTGAAGTCTAAACAAGAAGTTCAAGAAGAAAACGATTGAACCAGGATTAACTGCATTTTAGACAAAAACAACACTGTGAGAAAAGTGAGCCTAGAAATTCTCCAAGAGATAAGTGTTGTCAAGCATCGAAGAACTCTTCAGCCTCGACTCCAATATATACTCCTACCTAGGAAGCTTCTCAAACAGCTTCCTCCAACTAGGGAGCTTCTCAAGCAACTTCTACTAATTAAGAGGATATTAGAAGGCTCTGGAAGGTTCTAGAGAGTTCTAGGAAACTTTTAGAATATTCTAGAAGATTCTAACAAGTATGTCCTTGACAATGTTCTTCTATGTTCTTAGAATAGATGAAAATATTGTCTAGGTAGCAGACAATAAAATTGTCTAGGAACTCACAAAAAATATCATTCATGAAATGTTGAAAAGCAGCTAGTACATTTGTAAGTCCAAAAGACATGACATTATATTCAAAATATCCGTATCTAATTCGAAACGCAGTTTTCTATTTGTCTCCTTTTTTGATGCATACTAGATTGTATGGTCCTCTTAGACCTATTTTTGTATAGATCTTAGCTTGATTTAATTGGTCAAGAAGTCCTGATATCAAAGGTAATGGATATTTGTTTTTGATTGTGATCTTGTTGAGTCCTTGATAGTTAACACACATCCGCAATGATCTATTTTTTTTCTTCACAAATAGAATTGGAGCTCCTGTTGGAGATTTAGAATGGCGTATGCAATTCTTGGCCAAATTCTCATCAATATATGCCTTGAGTTCAGCCAACTCATCTTGTGATAAACTATAGATTGGTTCAAATGGTGGCTGAGTTCCTTCTTTGAGGTCAATTGAACAATTATATGGACGATGCTCAGGAAGAATATCTACATTCTTTTTTTCAAAAACATCCTGATAATCTAGATATTGGTTTGAAATACCACTTAAAGTCTTTCCACCA